>WOGO01000329.1:0-25300 GCA_015342085.1 Leptinotarsa defecta
TCCTTTTTTACTTGTTTCAAGGATTTCAAATCATTTTATATAGTAGACAATGGAAGTCCGAACTAGTGAAATTCAAAGTTGTTCAAAATAACATTTCCCACAATTTTTGTCCCTATCAATTTCTCTTTAGAATAGATATGTTTCGATTTATACCTGAGAAAAGAATGGGCTGAAATCATATTATTATATTATCACGTCTATTTTCGATTTAACAAAACAAATTGTGATTAACGAACAGATTATTTCAATATTCATCCATCCAAAAAGGAAGGCTAAATTATTTTCCAACCTTGACGCTACTGGAGCATTTTGAAAGACTTTCATTTTATCGTTGGTTTTGAGTTAGAAATTTAAGTTAGAATTTCCAAAATAAATATGTAAAAAACTATCCTCATTCTAAAATCTGTTATTTCAATTTCCGAATCAAATATATTTCATCCTCGTTTACTCGACTATTGGTTCATTCGTAGTTTTATAGTGGAGTAACGTTTCTTCTTTCTCTGATTTTTATAGTATGCCGTCCCCAAACAGGGGCAAAAAAAGTGAACTAATGTATGTATGCGTAGTAGGCTGCGTTATGTTACTTATGCTATACAAGATAAGATAGAGACTTAGTTGGATAAATCGTAACAGGGTGTTTGATCAATTGTTACATAAGTAGATGCGCCATGTCGGTTCTGCCGCAAACTTTAACCTTGTGAAAGATGAGCTTGTAATATTTTTATATCTGGAAGACGTGCTCACAGTGCGGTCAAAAAACCTTTACCAAGCGTCATCGATTTGTGGATCTGTAATGAGTCGACAAAGTAATGAAAAAAAAAAAGATTTGGCAACTGCTTGGAATAACCTAACTTTTCAACAGAGAATTAGTTTTATTCATAAATTTACCCATGAGAATTGAAACCATGGAAACTTTGCAATGAACAACATGCAAAGAATGGAAACTGTCATACTATAGTAATACATCGTTATTTGAGGCGTTTTCTGGCGCTCATGTATTCAAAACGTATTCATCTGTGATTCAAATAAATTCATTTTGGCGCTGAAAGGATGACGTCATCTTAGTTATAATTTGAAACGTATTCATGATGATTCAAAACCAGCATGAGGTTGGTTTTGGAACGGAATTTGACGTTACATTACGTCAGTTGTCAGTTTCTGTTTCATTTTGTTGTTGTTGATCCATATTCTGAACAGAAAAAAGAGTTCTGGTACACTGGTTTCAAAAATGAAGCTACATTTGTGATATTTATGCAAAAATTTGTATGCACCAATCTGAGTCTGACTGAGATTAGAGAATATTGAATAGTTTGTCTTTATTATTGAACTTGACATGTGACACAAATTGAGTCATTCCATTCTGACGAATCTTATTATTATTATTATTATTATTATTATTATTATTATTAAACGCCAGAAAACACCTTTTTGATTTTAAAATCTAATAAATTGCTGACAACTGACGTTCATATAACTATCTATGTATCGTGTGTAAGCTTTGCTATCATCCGAATACGAGCTCTCTGTAATTAAATGTAAACGTTAACTGTTTTGTCTTCCTTTTTCACTTGAAGAAGAAAAGAATGCTATATTGAAATGTGTGTTTTTACGAGTAGCATCTGTTATTTGAAAAGTTTTGCCCATTTTCATAAGTCTACTTTAAACTGCAACGTCTCAGTGACTACTTATGCGGTTGGATACCTCGATCACAGGCAGATGGGGCGATGACAAACATGTTGTTTGTCGTTCCCTTCAGCCTAGTTCGAAAAATGATGCTCTGAAGGAATTCGATTTTCAATTATCGGAAATCATCGACTTGATAGACACTACATTGCACTGACGAATGGCCAAACAGCCCGAAACCGGTTTGCATGTGTGTTCCAATAATTGAAAATCGATTGCGGCAGTTGTATCGCAGGAATAACTTCAGAGAAGAATCCTGCGCTGACACCTGTCGGATATAATCCAACGCCCTTCGTTGTATTAGCCAGGTAGCCAGGGGAGTAGTTGTTTTCTGATAGGTGTTAGTCCATTAACCTACAGTGTAGGTAATTTGAGACTGACCTGAACGAATTGTTTTTTTAGATGATTTGATTTACATCCAGTCTCCCAGTATGCCTACTCAATTTGCGAAACTTTTGTGTTGTTTTTAGGTGCATTGAAATATTTACGGAATAATTAATATAGTGCTGACGACTTTTATGAAATTTGAAAATGAATCATTAAACTTGCACTTATTTTTTAGTGTATATAATCCTTTTGAAAGAATTCAGTACTTTGTTGACTTATTTCAGAAGCACCGTATAGCGTATACTCATGTTTTGCAAGGATATGATTCTGGTACAAAAATATGCATATGGATTTTGTAACAGAATCGATGACCACCCACTGAAATAGATTCTTTCTTCTATTTTTTGAGTTAGATAATGAAATAATACTCTTCATATTTCCTTTAACTGTCAAATATTTTCAGTTCAATTGTTTAAAAAAAAAATTACTATATTATAGGATCATACTTTTGCTTTTATTAATCCAGTTCAAAACATTAGAAGACTGAATCTTGTACCCTGTACATAGAGTTGGTGTTGTGATCATCCTTTTATAGCAGAAAACAAACATATATTTTAGATTTTGAGTTGTAACAAAATATATACCCATTTAGAAAAGCAGTTTATTTTATGTAAATAAATCTCTGGTACCCGACACACTTCACAAACACATTACACAGGTTTCTGCGATTGTTTGAGATATTTACTTCATCTTTGTTGTAATGACGTTTTGTTTTGTGTTCTTTTTAATCGATAGGGGAGGTAGGTTTAGGTTCTCGTTTGCATGGTGTTCTGTGAAATCGTTAGAGTTTGTTCATAGAGGAAGGAATTTTGTTATGATTGTTATATTAAAATTTCTATATTACTTTATGATGGTGACCACCTTTTCACGAGGATGATATTGGAAGGTTGCAAAAACTATTGAGTTAGAAAAAACAATAAATAAAGTCACATAGATCAGAAGTATTTGAGTTGACTTATGGTTCTTGCCCAAAACTTCACATTGGTCAAACAGGGAGGACATTTTCTCAAATAATAAAAGAACACCGAATTAATATTTTGAATGTGGAGTCCTGCAAATCATATTAAACTATGAAAATGCTTTAGTTTTATCCTATATTTTCTTTGTGGTATGTGTGGTACAATTATTGCACAGTAAATTTCCGGCACAATGTATTACAGCTCTCTTTAAAATCACTGTGGCATGGTATATTGAAACGTGCAAATAAACTTCTTGGTCCACGTTTGTCAGAGGATTTTTTCAACTCTCAAAAAATAGATTTCACCAGAAAAAGAAGTCTTTCATATTTTATGAGTATTTACTTGACATTCATAATTTTTCTTCTGCCTCTTTCGGTAACAGGAATCCCAATAGTGCTTCAGTGAGAAGGTGAGGTTTGCCAAGATTTGTAGACATATTTGACACTGACTTGAAACATTTTACTAGATCCTTCAGAAGCGTAATTATTAAAAAAATTTCTTGATTTTTCAAAAATTGTTTGAGAAAATTTGATATTGAAAATTTTCCTTTAGATATTACGCTACTGATGATCACCACTTAACGTGTACCCAGTATGGTTTTTTATCAAGAACAGTATTGATATTTTTGTTTGTTTTGAAGTAAGTTATTAGAGTTTTTACAATAAGAAAAATAATTTTTCGAATTGTTCTTGATTGAAAATTCTGTTGATCGCATATTTTATTGAAGCACGCCAATGTTTTGTTTGGTTTTATTCGCTTACAGGTGGCTAGTATATCGGCTTTTCTTGAAAAACAAATTCAGAGAGAAAATGACAGTGTGAAAATTTCTAAATTTTTGTACGGAGCTGTAAAATAATTACTTATTTTTTCATTAAACTCCTGTTGCTCACTACACTACAATCCTTTTTATTAAATATATAGAATGGTGTAGTTTTTTATTTGCTATTGTCAGCAAACAGATTTAACTTCGTGGGAACCCTTCGTCTCATAAAAAATTACTTAATGTGAAAATAAACATTTTCCTCTCTGGTAAAGCATCAAAAAATTGCTTCTCGAAATATCACCTTTCTTTTTCAAGCTCAATATCAGGCAGCGCTGTTTTCAACCTGCTACAGATATCATCAGTGATGCTAGGCTGAACCACGAATACGTTGCTAGACGAGATCCGTCCTCCACTCGACTTGGAATGGCGTGTTTATCTGATGAATTACTTTTTTCTACCCTTCATGTAACATTTTTTCTTGTGAAAAATGATCTTTCAGTTATAAAAGCGAATATGTTGAAGGAGTTAGTTATGAGATTCATGAGTCAAAGCAATAAGTTCGAATGTGGAACAATAAAATTGTATTTTCACTAAATACCTGGATAAATCACATATGAACCTGTTAAGAGACACGCTTTGAGATGCAGTACTGCATGAGCGCAGTACTGCTCAGATATCAGTATAGGCTTGCGTTGTTAGTTATTAAGAACATACCGTCTTCTCAGGCAGAAAAATGTGATTTGCTGTAGACTTAGTTCTAAAGAAGAAAATGATTTTTCAATAGCCATAGCCTAATACCAAATGGTGTATCGAAAATTTCGAATTAATGAGTATCTAGGACATCTGATTTAAATAATCAGTGAGGCCGCAGAAATTGTCGTTCTGGGTTACTTTGAAGCCCACCATGAGAACTTCTTAATAAGTCAAGGATTCTATCTTCTGGTACGACGTAAATCATTCTTAAAAAACGAATTTGTTCTTGATGAATACCATCCAGTCCGTGCTCTTTTGGTAGGGGGTAAAGAAAGAAGACATGCTTTTTGTCATTGTCGACAGTTTGTGAAAAATTCTGTAATATTCTATGGCCCAACAACTTCAACTTTGTCAATTTTGGGATATATGAGCATTCATTAGGTACTGATCAAGAGGAACATATCTCGAGTTCATGAGTGTCTTTCTGAAAAAAATCCTGGATGAACTAGGTCTTGTTCAATGATAAATGGATAGGAACGATTTGCTCTATTCAGTGGCCTCCAAAGTCTTCTGATCTGTGCCGTCTTGATTTTTGTTATGAAGGTATTTGAAGAATTCAATTTGTATGAAACACTGTGTTGACGGTACAACAGTAACAGAAAATTGCAAGGTATTGATGACAAAGCCTTGCTAAAAAGTAATCGAGCAGTTCAACAACGGGCACTAAAATAAATCGAAGAAAAGGTGACGTCTTTGAGTGCCTGCTGAGAAGGAATTAGCAATCGTTCAAAATATCGGCTCGAATATAATAATAATAACATGGAAATTGGAAATCCTCAGACCATTTCTGAATGAAAATTCAACGTACCTAACGATAGATTCGAGTACAAAAAAGTCGACGTAGGGAATTTTCTTGCTCTTTAGGAATCCTCCTGCATCGTAATTCGTGTTTGTATTACTATAGCCAATTCCCGCTATATCGAATTCCCACTACGTCAAAGTTAACTCTTGCATTTACGCCAGTGGAAAGCGAGTTATACCGAGAGATTCCTCTTTAACATAGGCCATCGAAATCATCTAGGCAAGGACAGGTGGACAGGGATTTTACCAGTGCATCCTTTCCTCTTACGTCGAATTCGGGATAGGTCAAGTGATCGTTATGAGTTTCAAGAACGTTCATATTTTGGTGTCGTCAGAGGGAGAGAAGGGGGTCCACTTGGTGAGAATTCGACGTGAGGATAATGAGACGTGAAAGGAATTCGACAGAGTAAGACATTATAATTTACCTCACATAAAAGAAATTTTACATGCTTTCATAATTAAAGTATTATTTTCCAACAGAAGAAATATTACTTTAGGGCCTTTCACAGAGGAATTTTTCTTACTCATTAATTTTATTAAACTTAGATCAATTTGAAATAAGGCAAAGAACTCTTAACAAGACAAGTCAGGCTATTTTCTGCTTTGAATTCAAGTCTGTTAGTTATTATTGTTGTTTATATACAATCACATGAGAATTTATATTTTTATTTAACTTTTTCATTGAAAGTCAGGTTCAAATTATAAAATTGGTATTATTCATTTATTCATAAACGAAAAAGAATGAAAAAAATGAATTTAAAAACTCTAATATTGGAAACTTAAAACTCTCTAATTGACTGACGTACTCGACTAAATTTTTTCTACGTCAGGTAGGCCTGTCATTATTGAGAATCATCATTTTACGCAAAAGTAGGTACTGATCAAACTTTAATTGTCATGAAGAAAATCTTGAAACTGGATTTGCCACTTCTTGAAAATGTTGATCATCAGTTGATTCTTAAGACCAGTTTACAAAAAAACACACTAAGTACTAAGTAAATTTAACCACTCACTGTGCAATATTTCAAAAGAAAGTAAACGCCTACCCCTTCCAATCCTGAGTAGTTAACCTAAAATAAAAACCTATATTCATTTAGTAGCGTATAAAGCCAGCTCTAAGTATATCATTTCACACTTATATAACATTTCGCTTTATGCTTTCGTGTGTATCAGTTTGTGCCAAAATTAACACGAAAACCATAGTGTCTACACTCGTACACGTTTTTTTTTGGTTTTTTCAAAAAGACTGTCCCTCTGCAAGCGAGAGGATCCGTGTGTGCCTCAGAATACTTAAGCCAGTCACGACGCAACAGCCACTTGTGAATTATGTGAGTGTTTGTTATCTTTTCTTCTCCTAGTTTCAAGGAAGGTACATTTCACTACCTAATGTAAAACAACTGCAAATGGTGTCAGCGGTGGAATTGAACTAAGACATCGTTGTATAAAATTAGTTTTGATATGCACCTCCCTTGATGTCTGTGATATGGTCCTTGCTTTTTAACTTTGTCCATGAGTAGAGGGTAGTGAAATTATTTTTGAGTTCTTATGAAATATTACCTCTCAGTAGTTGATTTTTGTAGTAGCTCCCTGAATTCATCACAAATGCACGTTTTTGGAATTCATTCAATTCGTTGCATTATACGTATTGACATCCTTGGTAACATAAAGAAAAAGGAATAATATGAAGATCATGGAAAAAATGGTATAAGTCATTCCTTGTGATCTTATTGCTGTGTTTCATAAATCAATCTGACCTACCTATGAATTTCAGCAATCACATAATTTTTGTGTGAAAGTTTCAGAACAGTATATATTTTTTTAATGTCATGTCATCTTCGATTAGTATTGCAGTTTGTGGTCATATGGGCTGAAAAGTGGAAGATTCAATTTGGGATCTTGTGGGAATCCCAAATCTAATAAGAAGAGTTCATCACAACAAAGAGTCCCTTGAAATACAATGGTGTCAAATCATTCTGACAGATCAAATAACAGCGTCCAGATATTTCAGTCGAGAAAATCGCAAATGAAATTTTAAAAATTAAAGAGCTGCTGCTCATTTCCATGAAAATGAGCTTTGATCAGTTTTTTGAGGATGTCTTATACGCATAAAGTTCACCACCCTTATTTTTAAGATAGCCACTCTTATGCTTTTAAGAGTTCAGCGTTATAGTTAATGGGAAACTTTAGTCTAAGACCAGATCTTGTTTAACTTTACAGTAAGTTAGTTCAGTTCCATAATTGTTTTATGAAATGAAATAGACATCAATTACGTCACCATGGGAAGATAGAGCAAAGACTGCTTTCTACAGACTTAAAAATAATGTTTTGAGAATGTATCCCGGATTGAAAATTTGTCAGATAATTAGTAGTCATAATACAGAAATAAAAACAGTCACATGGAGTGGTGAAGCAGCCTGTGATCATCAGCTGGAAATAAATGACTGACAAAAATATATCGCTGGCTGTCAGCTATAAAAGAAACACCATTACAAAGGACTGGTCTGACTTCCCTCGGAAAGAAGATACATATCACAGAACTTAAATCAAGAGTTTAGCGATGTGGTCTATAAATTCGCATGAAACATATTTCTCGTAGAACGCCAAATTTCGTAGATCTTCTAAAGTCTAAATAGTCTGTCCATGATGAAATGTCAGAGTGTACTTACTGTTTACTGTCAGTATGATAAAATACGTGTGTAAATCAAACCTGTGAATCAATCAGCTGTTAAATCCAATTATGATGAAAATTTATCATCAGAAACCCTTTGTCTTTGTTACAGATCACCAAATTTTAGTTGGAAAGCCTACGACAGTTGCAGTTTACACATTTTTTTACAGCGTCTCACAATTATTTCATTCTGAAAATATATAATGGTAACCTGCAATATTATTTTTTATTAGGTGGAGCAGAAGAAACCGCCACGGATCGAATTCCCAACGCAGCCAGATCATTGATTACCGGACTGGGTATATTAGGTCACACCTACGGTCTCCATCTGGAAGGGTGCGGTGACCAAGACAGAGTTTAGATGAGCACCAATCAAAATACCTGTTTCAAAGATCTTCTCTACCTTGATAGAATCGATAAAATGGATCCTAAGTTGATGACACGATCTTATTAATCTTCTGTAGAAGCAGAATTCTGGAGAAGTTCTCAGTGCATTTGAATTAAATATTTTTGAGAGATTGTCTGTATGGACATGTATTGGATTTTAAAATCACCAACAGACCTTTAAACTTTCCGAAAAAAAAAATTAATGATAATTGTTCATTAGTTCTACGAGAAAATGATTCATTAATCAGGAAGTAACACCCAAATCTTTCCATTTCAAAAAAAATCGATGACGTCACTACCATTGTGATTTACTCCCTCCTTTCAAATCACATTTCAAAATGTATATGATTTTTGTGAAGCAGAAACAAAGTGCATGAGTGAATATACGGCGTAATCATTCAGTTACTACTAGTCAATGAAAATTACAAATATAAAGTTTTTATATTTGGAATTTTATATTTTTAAAATGCTTCCTAACTTAGGAACTATTCATCAAAATGACCTCCAAGCAAGTTGGCAATGCCTCACACACAAAAAAATTAAATTATGCAGTACGATGCGTTTCGGTTTTGCCCATATTAAATATATCAAATGTTATTGACGTCACGACCACCGTTTTTACTCGATTTTGAAAAAACTAGTGGCAAAAAAATTGTAAAAAATATGAAACAAAGCACTATCATCATACGTGTAGTTTTTACCCATCCGGTTATCCCAATATCATTGGAAAGGTCCATTTTGATAACTTTTTTATTGAAGAAGTACTTCTTTTTCAGTACATTGGTCAAATATCTGACAAAGTCTTAATTTGGTGTTCTAGAGTGGTTGATGAAACGAATACTCCTTGGCACATAAAATTGGCTAGGTTATTTTTATTTGAATTAAAATAATACGTCTTGTTGAGATCATGCACTTATTGAAACTATAACTTGTCCTGAGATGAACAGATGAACACACGAATATGGAGTTCGCAAGTTGTTAAAATATACCAGACGATATTTCAAAACTGACTTTAAAAATGTATGAACAAGTGGTTATTACTTCAAATTAATATACCCTTGAATGAATAAACGTACTCTAAGGGTTTAGTCGAATTTTTAGCAGATATGGAGTTTTTTAACGTTACCACAAAAAGAATACTTTCGACATGAACTGTTGTTAGAAACAAACAAGATTATTGATTTTTAAATATATGTTGTTTCCTATATATGTTTAGCAATCATTACCTCGATATATCATTAGGAGTTTCCCTTTAAATACATTAAAAGTGTTACAATGAATATTTGTCGTTTTTATTCATACTCCTTCGCCAAAATTTGGAAAATTCATTTGGGTTTGAAATCAAGCGTTTTTACTTAGTAAGCAGATGCTATTTCAATGATATTAACTTTCTGGTAGTGAATTACGAACATTATTCCTTACGGAATATGATGATTCTCTGTGAAATAGCAAAAAATGATAGAAATGAGTAAACTTTTGTTCAGTAATCTTTTAAAAACTGAAGAAGCAGGTCGTTTCACGCTGGGTTGACGTTATTGAAATTCATATTTATGCTCTAGATTTCGCAAAACCGTTGTCAAACAAACAGCGGCTCAAAATTGGCCTAATAACCTGCTGGGATAACATCGTAATCAATTCTCGACTGCAATTAAATTATATATCTGATGGGTTTCAAATAATTTGAATTTGCCGCTAAAAATAACATTGAACACTTCGAACACAAAATTAAGATCTCTGAAACTTGACCCATCAACATTAAAGTGCCGTAAGATGAATGTCTCTTATGAAAAAAATTCTGTTTCCTCATCCTCAGGGTACTTTTTTGGAGCCTCTGGCAACAGCACAAGAATAATGTTTTCAGCATTATACTTGTGTTTCCTCCTCCCAAATACAAAAGTCAAATTGCTATAGCTTAGGGCCCTGACTTTACGAATTTGTTTTTTCTACTCACTAATGCCGATTTCAAACTCAGCATAATGAAGCATCTCAAACATTTCAATTCCGAATTAGAAGTCGGAATTTCCAAATAACCTTGTAGAAAGTGAGGTTAAGGTTCTTCCCTTTCTTAACCACGGGAGCCAAGTTCCAACTGTTCGATAAATTCGTTTTTTTACCTTAGTTATGTCCAGAAGTCAGTGACAGTTACTGACAGCATCGTATTATTTGTACGGTACTGACAGTTTTTTGTGACAGTAAACATGACAGTATAAAATAAAGTCCAAACTGTAAAAGTACAAAGGTTGAGTTGTTGCTGATAGGAATCCTTTATTACCAATAGACAATAGCCTAGTCATTCATTTCAATATCAATTTTCGTTAGTTATTGGATACCTAATGAAAGGATCTTTGAAAATGAAATTTTCATTGTACTTGCTGTTAGCATTTTCAGTCATATCAGCAATCGCACATGAGGAAGATGTGTACACTATCAAATATACAGCAGATAATTTTTCACAGGAAGTTGCAAAGAAAAATCACTTTGTTATGTTTTATGCACCCTGGTAAGAACTTATTAGTTATCTAACCTAAGTGATTATTTTTATTCAATAAGTGTTACAAGAAAGGGGACCAGTCCGGTTGCAATTTTTAAAAATTAATGTTTTCCCTTTGTAAAAACATTACTCGTGGTTTTGGTCCTGCATGAATGTTACCACTAAAATCAACAATGTAACTTCTCAAAATTTGCGACTCAAGGCTGATGCATGAATAGACCCTAAATTTTATATTGCTTCATTCTAGGTGCGGACATTGTCAGAAATTCGCTCCAAAATGGGAACAGCTTGCAGAAATGTTGAATGAAGACGAGAACAATAATATAAAAATCGCTAAAGTGGATTGTACAACAGCCAGCGAAGTGTGTTCCGAACAAGATATAACAGGATACCCCACCCTAAAGTTCTTTAAAGTTGGTGACAATGAAGGGGTAAAGTTCAGAGGTACCAGAGACCTCCCGACAATCACAACATTCATCAATGAACAGCTGCGAGAGGTATTTTTCGTGAGCAAAATGGACCTGATTGATAATAAACCAAATTAATTTCTTTAGGGAGATGACGAAATTACTGACACAAACGTTTCCCAACCTGTAGATGGGCTGCATGAACTTACAGAGGAAAATTTTGAAAATCATGTTGCAACTGGAAAACATTTTATTAAGTTTTATGCTCCTTGGTGTGGACACTGTCAGGTAAGGATTAAGTTGCTTACAAAGTGTGAATTTGGTGCATTTATATTAAAAAGTTTGTCTCATTGGAAAATATTGCAACAATCTTCAAGTTGAAATTGGATTTTTTTAATAAAAAAATAATATGCTCATTCCATACAAGGGATTAATCAAATCTAAAACATTATTCATATATTTTGTTCAACTTGGTATAAAAACAACTTATCATTTCTCACAAACTGAATTCTCAATTTCCTTTCCCTCCTAATCCTTAGTTAGCACCAGTGTTGACTTCTGAGGATTATCGTCTATAGGGGGGCGTGATAGCTGGTCAACGGAAAAACGGGTTTTTTTCAATAGAAGACCTAAAATTTTCACAATAGATGCAGTACTTTTATCTATTATCAATTACCAAAGACAAATAATTATACCAATTTTTGAAGTTAACCCAACTTATAAACTTGCAAAACTAGAATTCACATAGATATTATATAATTTGTATGAACAAAATTGATTTAATTTTGATTATTTAAAATATCGTCAAAAAAAGTTTCTAGAAGTTTTGTATATCCAATTTTCTTTAACGGTTAGCAATGATTTTATTTTCTTCCGTTCACATGGTATTTTATCACAAAGATCTGTTGGAAATTTCTTCATTAATTTTTTTAATAATATTATTTTTTGTAATTACTTCAGTTTTATATCGTTTTTCATGTGTGTTCATTACAGTTGTTATTTTGTTAATTTTTTACAATTATATAATTGATTTATGTCCATTTCTTCACTTCCTTCAAACAATATTTCAGATGAATATTTCCAATCGTATTGAATATTTTTTCCAAAAATATTTTTCGTACCTTCATTTTTTTTAAATGTATGTTTTTACACCACTCACTCATGAAATTCCATAACTCAGCTGAGTTTATATCAAAGAAAAATAAAGAATCTCCAGTAAATTATGTTTACAAATTGTTTTACAAATTTAAATTTGGGAAGATGTTTGATTTCTCCAAAAATTATTAGTAATAAAACAATTCGTTCCCAGTATTTTTGAATGTATTTTTAATTCATGTTTAAAACTTGAAGAATATTCGGGATGCACCATTAAAAAAATAATATTGACGACATTTTTGGCTTAACTGGAAGTACCAAACAATTAGTACACAAAATTCAACAAACATTTTTTGCAGGCAACTGAAATATTTAACCATTCCAGAACTTTTCTTTTATTTTGTCTACTGTAT
This sequence comes from Leptinotarsa defecta, assembly GCA_015342085.1. Classification (NCBI taxonomy): domain Eukaryota; kingdom Metazoa; phylum Arthropoda; class Insecta; order Coleoptera; family Chrysomelidae; genus Leptinotarsa; species Leptinotarsa defecta. The sequence goes on from WOGO01000329.1 coordinate 12,808, forward strand.
ACCTATATATTAGTAAGATAATATTTCTTTCCAGAAATTGGCTCCAACTTGGGAACAATTGGCTAAAACTTTTGAATTTGAATTCGACGTGAGCATAGGAAAAATTGACTGTACGCAACATAGGACAATATGCAACAATTTCGAAGTCAAGGGTTATCCTACTCTACTGTGGATTGAAGATGGAAAGAAGGTAAAAAATATGTTTCATTTTACTTGAGGGAGAGTTTTAATGTCTTGGTGAGCAAGCAAGGATCACAAAAAAAACTTGTTTTTACTATTTTTTTTTTTTTTCGGTAAAAGTGAAATTAAACAATGAACCTAACCTAACCCAACCTTTTTTTGGGGTATTTTCACCTTCCACTATCTGAAAAAATAAAGATTGTAATGGAGAACTTACAATTTTTGTTTTTTTCAGACTGTGTGAGGTGAAATTGATGGAAAAGGGGACGATGAAAAACTCTTGATTTCTTCCACAAAAAATAATTTCAGTTCGATACCAGTAAAGATGTTTTGAAGAAGGCTTGTTGTATTTTCTAGATCGAAAAGTATCAAGGGGACAGAGGCCATAACGACCTCAAACAGTATGTCAACAAAATGCTGGGCACCCAAAAGGAAGGACAGGCTGAACAACCCCCAAAAACCGTTACCAAAGACACTTCTGGTGAACTCACTGGTGACACCTTCCAAACCAATATCGAGTCTGGCATAACGTTCGTCAAATTCTTCGCCCCATGGTGTGGCCATTGCAAAAGGCTCTCCCCCACTTGGGACGGCCTGAGAGAGAAGTTCTCCACCAACAGTAAAGTCAAAATCTTCAAGATTGACTGTACGTTAGAGGAAAATAAGCAACTGTGTAATGACGAAGAAGTGGAAGGCTTCCCTACTTTGTTTTTGTACAAGGATGGAGAGAGAATATCAGAGTATAGTGGCAGTAGGTCTTTGGAGGATCTGTATGAGTTTGTGTTGAAGCATGTAAGACATGACGAGTTGTAAATTTTTTGAGGTTTTATAGTTTCGAATACTTACCAGCATTTTTTGACTGATATCTCAAGGGTGTTCATTTTGGTATTTTTTTCATTGATTTGTAATGTAGTGCGTTATACAGGGTGCTTCAAATGACTTAAGTGTTGGAGAAATAGATCCGAGTTTGAATTTTCTAGTCATATTATTGAGTTTGTTTTCTTGAAGCTGGAACTCTACAAGAATATAATGATTTTTCAATCTTTTCCTTGGAATTTAAAGAAAACAGTAAAACTGTCAAACAAAAAAAAAGAAATTTATTATCTTTATCAATTCTTTTAATAATTATATAATTGTTATTTTAAAAGACGCAGCGTATAAACTATACAACCCTGTAAGTCTAGGATTTTTTACCCACCTGAAATTGTTGTGTATTTTTTATTATAAAATTGACATTTTCTCGTACAACAAGAAATAAAAAAAATTGACATTATTTCTTATTCAATGCAGATATTGTTCTCTAAACTGATTTTGATTCTATTCATAACGGATGTGAAAAGGTGTTCAACATGAAGAGATAGTTTTTTTGCAAAGATCTGAGCAATCTTACAAGTTCATTTTGTTATTTTTTTTTTCAAAAATCATCAATGTCTCTCTCATTCTGATATCTTAATCATGCATATTCCTTTAAGGCGAAGAGTGATTCAGTGTTTTTTTTTTTAATTTTTTAAAAACATCCACTTTGTTGGTTTATATTTGATTAAAAGCATCCATCAATTCGATGTTTAATATTTAATTCAATGTTCAATATTCCATGTTTAATATTTAATAAAACACCACTACAATCTGATTATATAGCATAAGGATTTCATTTGGAGCACATGTATTTTTTCCAAGTTGGCTACTCTGTTTGTATAGGTATTTTACATTTCATTACCCAACAAAAACCAAATCAACTTCTTGTGAGTTTCAATGAGAAATATTGAAATTGTTCAAATATACACCTAAAACACAACTGAAGAATGTTTTCATTGTTATTTTCGATTTCAAACCAGAAATTAACAAAAGAAGGATTATAATCTTCATCTAGTGGACGAGATGATTCTGTGAATCACAGAGTTTGTGTATTCTAGGATGGACTAATATCTACGGCCCTCATGGGCTGCCAAGTTTTATAACAGTTATGATGCCAAAAATTAATACAAAAAACCTCTTCGATTCAAAAATTTAGTTAATTGGTATTAGAAGTATCAAAATATATATTTCAGATTTCATTTTTTAAATAATAACTATTATTATTCAAGAGGAGAGTATATTCCAGTTGAAATGTACGAAATCATTATACACGGCGACATTCAGTATTTTATAAGGTAAAAATCTGAAATTAGGAATAGAGGTATTGATCATCGAAGCCCATATTTTTAATAATAAAACAATTGAAAATCTATATGGGGTTGGAAATGAACACAAGTTAAGAAATTCAGACCATTCAATAAAATATAAAATTATCTTTTCAATTTCCATTAAAACTGGCAATTTTCTCCAAATGAATTATGGCATCAGTATGAGGTCATCTTAAGAAATATTGTCAAACAACTCAATGTAGGGAAAAACAAACTATACAGCTGCCGGACTGAGTCATGGCCGGTGACAGGCCTTTCCCTCAAGATGTGCAGTAGATGTGTAGAAATCTGTTATCAGTATGTTAGATTTTTCGAGCCGTAAACATCCAAATTCAGGACCGTATTCAGTTAGTGATGGAGTTCAAAAGTAAATTGCATAAACATATTTTTAAAAGTCAAACTCATGAAGATACTATACGATTTCTCCCACAGGCCATGACTCAGTATGGTAGATGTACCTTTATTCCAATTTTCAAATTATTTACCTCATAATGCATAGTTGTTTTAGACATTGAGCTGTTACATTGCTTCAGTTGATTTCATTTTACAAATATAAAAATACTGAAAAATCTTGAGGTGACGGAAAATAGATCTGAAGGCTTCATCCGAAATTGACAATTCATTTATTGAATAAATATTTTTTTTTCAATTTGTCAGATTTTTTCTCTACACTTTTCAAATTGAAAATTAAGAGAGATTTAGAATCTACCATGGGAAGTGAAATATCTTTTTTTTAATCTTTTGTATATGCTTTTTTGAATCTTGCTTCCGAGAAAAGTGGCTCACATATTTGAGACACCCTGTATTATAGTTTATAGATTCAGATGCTTATTGAAATTTCAGACCCAACTGAAATTTTGAGTGTTGCAAAAAATATTGTTTTACAACATTCCTGAATGTTGTTTTATGACCAGACAGTATTCAGTTGAAATAGAAACTTAACCTAAGGCTAGTACTTGACTGTTACCAAGAACTACGACTAGAAAGTTAAATTATGTTTTAATAAAGATTGAGCTCAAAATGAAACACGTGGTATTCTTGGGTTTAGTTCTTGATTATCAGTTACTAGTTTTATTTCTTGGGCATTGTTGGATAAAAACTGACAAATCAGAATGATTCCCTTAGAAATTGTAAGCTAGATGTTTTTCATTTCACTGCAGAATTTGAAAGTTCCACAAGATTAAATTTCATATCAATTATACTCTTTCCTCTTTGTGTGTAGGTAATTCTTAGTGTTTGTTTTTTTTCTAGAGCGGTGTTTGTGGTTCTTCATTCACAAGTTTATTTTTTTGTTTTGTTTTTTAAAATTTTATTTGTAAATAAAGTTTGATAAGATATTGATCTTTTCAATTATTCCTACACTTTGTGTCGAAACAATCTCGTACGTGATATGTCAACTAGCTTGACATGTTTTGAAAAGCATGCCATGTTAAGAAACATAATAATAATAATAAATGGGCTTTATTCATTGACATACATTGTTTATAAAACAGAAGTAGATACAAAAAACAATGAAAGCGTGAAGTTCAGCCAAGACTGTTTTACAACTTAACGTAGCACTTTCAAAGTCGCTGATAGCTCAGTGTAGATGCTCCTTGCTTTCCAACTGCAGGTTCCGGGTACGATTTGTATTGATTGTTTGTAGCAAAACTATAATATTATAGCTAAATCAAGGAAACATCTGACCGCAGTGATTAATGACCCATTAACCACTGCCCTGATCAATGGGTATTATTAAGGTCGAGTAAACAGACGTATAATGGGTACATTATAAAATAGTCATGGTTAAATATAATTAATTCATTATTCGTTGAAATAGCGTGTTTTCAAGTATAAAAAGGATAAATGATCATATTTTCCACTTATACATTCACATGGTTGCACATGAGTATGTTTTTCATAATTGTAATGTTCATGTGTGAAACATGCCAAAAACATGAACATATTTTGAAAGCCAATACATTCAGGATGTATTCCTCTGCATCATAAATTTAATAATGAAAATGTTCCACCTGGTGAAGAGGTGGGAGAAGCACGACCTCTTTTTGTATCCTGTACTATTTATTTAAATTGTTTTTGAGCGATGTTTCAGTAACTCTGTTCAAAGGGGAAATTAAAATAACACATTGTATAAACATAATTTTATTCAATGAACATGTGTACATCTTTAACAAAATACTACAAGTAAATCCACACAACCTTTAGGTCAATAATATGGTCTCGATGACGTTGCACATTTAAAAATGAAATGGAACAAAAAATATTGCCATATAACGAGCAATGAGCTATAAAATTCACTGAAAATTAAATTTCCTTCACAATAACTTCCTATTTCTCCTAGTTTGATCAATGCTGTAAAAACCTGAATCAATCCTAGTTGAAAAATCATTGAATAATTTCATGAAAAATGAGAAATAACACTTCCTATATTTTCATACCACTTGTCTTTTTAATTAACGTTACTGCAGTTTTATCCAACAAGAACAAAAAACCAAGTTTATTGTATTAGTTTGAAAATGTCATTGAGGGACGAAACTGCAGTCAAGTTAGTTACAAATACAAGTAAAAACATAGGAAGTTTATTTTTCATGGCGATCTCCTACCACCTAGTAACGGCTACATCCATCAATTTATTGAATAATTTCTTGCCTATCGAAGAAAAATTGTACTCTTAAATATCTCTTTCCTTGCAACAGTTCAGCAAATTAATAATGAACTAACTGATTCCTAGAATTAATAATTTTCATCAGTAGAAATGAGCCAACTGAAACTTCCTCAAGACTTGTGGACAACAAAATTAAATGCAATGGCAGTATGTTGTATACAGATTTGTAGGAATAGAGAATATGTATTTTTCAGCACCAAAAACTTATGCTGTCTCCGCCGATCTATACAAGAGGGGCTCCTCCTGAGTAAACAGAATGAGACAACAGAGTATAGTCACAAGAATATAATGTTCCGTCAGAGTTTCAAATAAATTCACAATATTGATTCGATTGCTATTTTTAAAAATCTAGTTTGAGAGATTAACATATTTATATTAGGCGACAATAATAGGTGGGAGAATTCAAGCGTCGACAAGAGTAGTCATATTGTAAAAATCCTGAAACACCTCACTTTCAGATGGCGAAACTATTTCCTGCATAAAAAATTGATCAATAAATTTATTGCACTTCCGAGTGGGGGGGAAGAATATAGAGCCTCCTTGTATATTTTTTGTACAATTTATTATTTGCCAGTTGTAAGAACCATTGCCGCAAGATGGCGCTAGAGACAACACAAAACTATGGGAAAACAAAGAAATATGTCAAAATAGTTGCTATTAGCAAATGTGAAAATTTTATGTACTCAGGAGTAAAATTTATTTGCAGTGTTCACAATAAAAAGACAAATTTGCTGATTGGCTTATATATTCCCAGTATAATTTTGGATGATGATGATGAATTACTTCATTTTTAATAAAAATATACCTATTCTTGTCAAAAAGGTTAGCTCGAGATACCGTCTGCTGTGCCTAACCATAATGAAGAAAAGATTTAAAAAGTGAAGAAGAAAAGTGAAGATGACAAATTTTTTGCATATAAACACATTGTGGACGATATAATATAAAACTGATATGTTACTAGCGCAAACTCAACATTTTTGGTCACTCTTATTCCCCCAACAACTTTCACAAGTAACAATGGTATTTTATCAACGTAGATTCCGAAAACTTTGTTGACTGAAAACTTCCAAATGGTTGAATTTTCATTTTTAACCCTGCCATATTTAACCAAACGTTTCGTCTGATACTGCAACAGACATCATCAGCGGTATGCATGAGGACGAAAGTAATATCTCAAAGTCTCACTAATGAATGAATGGCGAGCTACCTGCTCACTTTTATTTATACTTCAGTGGGGCTAATGGTGGGAACAACAGTGATGGCGGGAGATGCTCACTCCTGATTGGTCCGCAATGTCACTAGATTGTTCTGATTGGTCCACGTTGCTGACAGGTATGTTACTGAAGGGATGTCGATCCGAGTTGTATTCTAGTCCACTTCTGGCCTTTTAGAACACTGAATACCACGTTCTGTTGACCAGTATACCTTCTGTTCTGTTGAAATTGTTGGGATGCTTATAGATCTCAATGGCCTCCCTATGAAGTCGTGTGTGGTAATGTTGGACGCAGTTTGTTCGCATTTTATCATGTGGTCTACATTTGCATAGACACCCCGCCAACCCCCAATGTTCTCACCGTGGGGCCTGCTTCTGTCCTCACCGTAAGCCCTACAATCCTCTGGATACGAATGAACACACATTTGGCCAATCTAGTTCGTTATTGGGACTTTGAGATATAAATTTGGTTCTCGCACTGAGAGTATCTGAAGCAGTAGCTTGTAACGTGCGATTCGTAGAAATAACTTATATTTGACCTACCAAACAAATCATTCTACTTTATTTTTTCTACTTATCTTGAGGACCTGAAAAATATTGCTCAAATCTGACTCATGACTGAATTATAAACTTGTTCCGACTGTAAATGATATTTTCTATTCAACTTTTTATAGCTCAGAGCAATAAATACAAATAAATCAGTTCAAGTAAAATCCTACAATTGTAACTCAACATATTTTACATCTTAAACAAAGAGACAAAAATGGTCCAAATTTGAAAAATATATACCCTCGACTTAAACTTACATTCATTCAAATCACAACTAAATATCAGGAATCATATACACCAAGTTGCGAACCAAACATCAAACCTCACAACTCATCATGGAGGTCCTCAGAGGCGTCGGCCGGCGCCTCGTAGCATGCCGCAGGTGTGACGAAATCAAAAAGATATTCACATCTGTTCGGTTCTGAAACACTGGTAACTTTATTTTCGCCGCCGCAACTCAGACGCACTATCGTCGACCTGGTCGGACCGTTCCAACAAGACTGGCCCTTTTCGTAAGTCATTTGCTCATATTTGTTCGACTCAGGCCCAGACCAGTGGCCCCACGAACCTAGACGGGTATCGGCTGCGCCTGACTTGGGCTGCTGAGTAGTTCTATCGAAAGGACAGAGCTTGTAGATGTACTCCAGATCCTCATAATCGAAGCACTGGCCTTCCAGGGTGGCATATTCTTCCTCCTGGCCAAAGTCTTTCTGGAGGTATGACTGGATGTCTTTTATTTCATTTTCGATGTCTCGTACTTGCCTTTCAGCTTCTTGATATTCTGAACGAGCTGCGTTAGCCTTTTCTACGAGTTTTTGAGTTTCTTCATCGTAGGGAACGGTGGTTGGTTGTTCTTGGGGTTCTTCTACTTGCTCAGGTTCTTGAGGCTCCTCTTCTTCCTCCTCTTCCTCTTCGTCATCCTCTTCATGAGCTGAAATACAAATTTTTGAAAGCGAATTGATGAAAATATTTAATAATTATTTCAATTTAATATTTAATAATTATTCATTACCTGATTGATTTTGAAAATATAAATTATTTTTCAAAGTAATTCGACTAAATTCATGATCAGCTGATGATTGAAAACTAGTTTACCTTCCTCTTGTTCATGTTCTCCATCCTGCAAATCTTGAGCTTCTGATGCTGATTGTTTAGGTTCTGTTATGGGAGGTTTGAAGACACCAGTTTCCATCATTAAATAGGGTTTGATACTCTTCCAACACTCCCCAACAAACGTTTCCAAATCCACAGAATCCTGGAGGTTCAGGAAATATTTAGCCTCTTCTTCAGATACTGCAAAAACGAAAATATATAGTACAAGCTACATCAAATTGGAATAAGAACCTTCTCCATTCCTATCTTTGTCAAAGCTTTCTCTGGTTCTCAATTCAGAAATGTCCACCAAGCCGTCCTGATTTGAATCAAATTTATTGAAAGTTTCAATAGCTTCAGCTCTGTTCTTTTTCTCTTCTTCCTCAGCTTTCTTCTTCTTGATTTCCTCTTCTAACTGTCTGTAGTATTCAAGAGCAGCATTCTCTTGTTCCTCGACTTCCTTCTTAAGGGCTTCCCTTTCGGCTTTCAATTTTTCTGCTTCTTCTTTGTTTTTCTGCAACTCACTTATCTTCAACTGCTTTTCTTGTTTGAGCTGAATTCCTGAAAAAATGCTGTTACCAGTTTTGTCTGACTTTGATTTGGGTGAATTAAAAAAAAAATTTCCTATATAGGTTTTAATGACATATTTTTCAAACGGTCCAGTCAAAGACTTTGATTCTGAAAATATTCCTCCGGTTCAGATTCTGAGTGGGAAGGAATTAGAATATTTCTCCATTTCAACTTCAACTGTACATTTACCATTAATGTAATATGTTGAATTAGAGAGAGATAATGTAATTCAGCAGTCACATTTGGAATCAAAGTAGTTGACCTACCACTGAGTGACTATGACGAATTTGACAATTTTGATTAATGGATGCTGGCATTATTATTAGTAGAAGGTATTCAACCAAAAGTGTAGTTGCTTGATAAAGGCGAAGATGTATAAATTTGTCTTTATGCTTCTTGCCCCACACTTATATTGGTCAAACAGGAACAACTTTCTACACAAGAACTGAAGGAGACAGTAGTTTTTGGAATGTTTCGTAATCCAAACATTCAAAACTTCAGATCATTTGCCCAATGACCCGAACAAGATTATAAAAATAATCTCGAATACCTCGGCATCTAGGACAATTTGCATGTAGGTCTATACAGGGATATTTAATTGAAACATCACTGTCTTGGTTCTATAGACCGTAACAGCAGAGAACGTGTTCGTATTTCTCACCTTTTTGGCTTAGTTCAGCCCTCAACTGTTTGCCCGCTTTGATCAATTCTGATCTACGTTGTGCGGCTTCCCTAGCACTTCTTCCCAATTCGATGCAATTGTTCTGGCAGGATTTATCACTAGCATACTCATCAGTGCCATCGCAGCAGTCACAGATCCCGTCGTTAACTCTATTAGATGGAATGTTTTCAGGTTTGTGTCCGGCGTTTGTGCAGTGAAATGTCCCATGGGGGCAAGCAGACGTTCCTGGCTCGTCACTGGCGTCTTGACAGTCACAGTAATCGTCATTCACTTGGGTGAACGGTATCGTTTTACTGCCATCAAAGCAAGTGAAATCTTTATCTGGAGGGTAAAGAGATGCTCTCGAGAGAGAAACGCCTCTCGGACGAGGTACTTCTGAAGATAAAATTTCACATACTAACACGATAATTATCAGAAAGCTATTCATTAATTTAGGAATCTTGAAAAAATTCGCGAACATGGTACCGCCAACAAAAATTGTATATAATCTCATAACAAAAAATTGACCACGCATGCGCTCAGTCTGAGACACGTATTTCAATGTTTTTTTATGTGATTGGACAAATAATGACGTTTGCCTGCTGTTCAAGGTATTCACCAATCAAAATACTACAAGATTTCATCTTATCAATTTTTTGAACTAATAGCTTTTTTCTTTTTTAGCTCTGGTGCAAACTTTGTGTATTATTTACAATTTTCGAAAATTCTATGGCTCATACCATGGTGTAGAATGTTTTGTTCAGCTTCAGTCCAATACAAATGCAGGTGAAGTGCTCAATACTTCTTATTGTTTTTTGGGACATATATCCTTCCACAATCTGTAAAATAAACAGAACTAAATCAATAGAGAATCTGCCGAAGTGTTATAAAAGGCAGACTGAAAAGTTCACTTCGAAAAGTTATTGCACAATGTAAGCCACTGAAGAGTCTAATTAGTCAGTAACTTGTCGTATTGAATAGAACTGGCCGATACTTGATGAAAATGTATATTAAAAAACAGTTTATTGTATTATTTTCACTATAAAGGGTTTTACAAAAACCGTGACACGTGTTTCGCTACACAATAGCTTCCTCAAGCATAAACTCGTGCTTGACATTCTTTTGACATACGTCATAACATACGCGATAACTTTTACCTCTATTAAAATGTTAAATATAAATTATTAGATTCTCTGAACCCTGATCTTTCTTTGATATCGGACCCGTTATGTCGGTACGTTTCAACCTATCAAATTATCAGAGATTGATGAAAATAGAGTCTTCTGATCGAAGGTGCCGTTTTCGAGTTTCGAGTGTCCCCTCTGATTGTTCATTATTCTGTACCAAGACAGATGTTTGTTTCTAGAGGATATTTTTCTATTTTACAGAGTCGGATGGTTTGGTCCGGATACGTATGCAAAGACACTGCCAAAACTTGCAAAACAAAAATAATAATTATAATAAAACAAGTCAGCTGATTTTAATGTGGGGATGTGGAGAAGAATCTTTGTGTGTATCTTCCCTATTTCTTTAGAACAGAATAGTCAGAGATGACGAATAAATTAAGTCACATAAATAGATAATGGAGTTACAGCAAATATATCTATATTCACATTTATTTTACAGTTTTTTCATCATTTTAGCCAAAGGTACTATTTCTGTTGATTTTTTATGTGAATTTATATTACCAGTCTTGAAATGATTTTCAGCTTCAATTCACGAAAATTTGAAATATTTTCAAACTATCCACGCTGATGATGTTACTCACAAAATAATCAAACGAGGATTAAAGGAGAGTAGCCACCCATTTAATCACATTAAAGAAGTGAATTTGAATACGCATGGCAGAGATTTCAGGCTCATCATCTCTCCTAAGAAAGACATTCTCCATTCAAATTTCAAAGCTTATTCTGTAGACGAGAACGGCAAGGAAACTACGGTGCACATAGGTAACAACCAAAACTGAATTAATGGATCCGTAATAAGTGGTAGTAGTATTCATTTATTTTGTGGCAGTTTATTGTAGTCTTTATCAGCGTCGAATAAAATTGTCATTGTCTGGTGTAGTGATCACCTGAACATAACCAGTTTTGTTATTCGAATCATGTTATTTGAAACATATGTTGTATGTTGTAATCGTACAAAAGAAAAACGTTATGTGTACAAAAAACATTTTATGTCCAAATAAGCAGTGTTGAAATAAAGTTGTTTTAATAACTTTCTCAAACTAAGATAGTGTTAATGATAATCTTGAAAATGAATATTGCTGCAGGTTTTTAATGCACTTTTGTATTTACAGAGAGATTCAAAATTCTTGTGAAAAAATATAGTTTAAGATACGTATTTCAATAAGACGATTTTACTGACACTGTCTAACATAGAACTTAGATATTTGATTTTAGCAAGTGGAATTTTCTGATTGCCAATACAAAATCAATGAGAATCGATCAGTGTATATTTGATTGACAAACTTGCCTTTGAGGACAATCCTGATTCAGCCCAGCACCACTGATGATACCTGTAGGAGGTTGAAATAGCGGTGTCTGATGTTGGATCACAGATGCTATTGCTATTGTAATGATAAAATTCTGGACTTCCCTCATGAATATTTATAATCTTCTTTAACAGCTAGTAAATCGGATCATGAGATCAAATTATTTTGAAACAGAATATATTCAAGTATGCATTGTTCATCACATATTTAAATCAAAAGTAATCATTTTTAGATCACGACGATTTTTATAACGGTAGAGTATTTGGCGAAACTGATTCCCATGTCAGCTTGCACATGGAAGATGGGATTATGACTGGTAGTATCCACTTATCAGATGAAACTTACCACATTGAACCATCCTGGAGGCATTTACCAAATCACGATAATAGAACAATGATCACTTATAAACAGTCAGATGTAAAATTCAGCTGGGAGAGTCCGAAGGAATCGTCTGGGCAACCGAGATCCAAAATCTGTGACTATGTAAAAGAGGGGAGAGAGTTAGAACTTGATGACGATGATGAAGCAATTGAAGAAGATGAAAGTATTAAATGGAAGCCTGGGCATCACAGGGAGAAAAGGCAAATAGATCCGTATGAATCCACTCCTACTAAAACTAGGTGTCCTTTACTGTTAGTTGCAGACTACAGATTTTTTCAGGAAATGGGAGGCAGCAACACTAAAACAACGATAAATTACTTGGTAGAGAATTTTATTTTCAAGTCTTTATTTAAAAGTTTTTGTTACCAGAGCCCACATGAAATTTTTCCTTGTTTCCTGATTCAGAATCAGAGGAAAGATCTCAAACTCAAACTGTACTTTATTGTCCAAGAATAATTATTCTTATTGACAAAGTGAGTAGATAACAATGAAGTGGATATCCACT
>WOGO01000330.1:0-25281 GCA_015342085.1 Leptinotarsa defecta
CAATTGATTAATCAATGAAGAAAAGAGAAATGAAACTTTCTATGTTTTTACCACTTTTATTTGTTACTGCAGTTTCGTCCTATGACATTTTCAAACCTATATATTGTATAAGTTTGAAACTGCAGTAACGTTTGTTATAAATAAAAGTGGTAAAAAACATAGAAAGTTTAATTTCTCTTTTCTTCATTATGATTTCCTACCACGTAGTAATGGCTACATCCATTAATTAATTGATTAATCAATCATCATCTTCATCATGAACGAGTCGCTGTGATGAGCTGTGATGGCGTCATGGCAACAGAATTCAGAGTACGGACGGAGTGACAGAATAATAGATGGAGAAAAAGTTAATAGAGAATAGAGGAATAGAAACTCGGAGAGGAAAATATAGGTTTCACACAGCTGCACGCATTAAACTTCATCGACGAATTTTTGTTTGTGGCTTGCGGAAATCATCAGATTATATAGTTTTCGTTATCTTTGAATTATTTCCTTCAAAATAAAAAAAAATTAGCTACGCTCGAGAATGTCGAAATGGCGTTATTTTTTTACAACTTTGCTGCCCTCCTTTTTCTTTATGTCATATACAATATGTCATATACAATTTTAAGCAGGTAATCAACTCAGCCTACCTCAATCTGACGCGCTAGAGAATTTCTGATGATCAATTCTTTTTTATTAATCTGATCCTTTATCCCTCACAGGCGGACTTATATATGAGGCTCATATTTGGTGGAAGTACTTAACCGGGTACAAGGTATCCCTCTGTATATTAATCTGCCGCGCTATAGTAAAGTCCGAAATCCCCGCTTGGGCTCCCCTATTATCATCATTGCTCTTAATCTAGGGCGGAGCAGCTACTATTGATTCAAATTGTTTGAGCTTTTATACATTTTCCATTTTTTGTGAAACTTACTTTTTTCTTTTATTACTTTAATATGAAGGAAACTGTCTACTTCAAAAAAGTTTTTGGAACGTTTTGATCAATTAATTTATCCACAATACAGTTGAATTTCTTAACAAAGAAATTTACTGAATCGGTCTTTAAGATATCTCCCCAAAAAATATCAGCAAGAGAGTCTTTGTTTCGAGTATAGTTAGCTTTTTTAAAATTCGAGAATAACGGTGATATAGGTTTCAATTGCTTATAATGGAAACTTCAAATAACAATTCTAAGCAAGGATGATGTGAACAAGAACATTGTTGTGAACTAGAAATATTAAATTTATTGCAAAGAATCAAATCCAAAATTGTACTGTTCGAATTTCGTAATGAGTTGAATTGCATAAGATTTTTAAATGGAAATGTATCGATAAAATCAGAATATTTTCTATCTATATTTGACGGTATTAAAATGTCCAGATTGTTGTTATTGAACGCAAAATAATGAATCCGAACAAAATAATAAAACTTTGAACTCATATGTAGAAGAATATATGAAATCAATCAGCAAATTTGAGGTAATAAAATATCACTACGCGGTTTGTTTAAGAAATAAGGTAAAATTTCAAATTTCAAGAGCTACGTACATTCGATTAGCTATTCTTTTCTATGTTGTGGGGACATAGTGTTGCGTTTTCGGCGATTTTCTGTTATCCAAAGAAATGGATCTAAGAATATGCATCAATTTTGTGTGAAAAATGGAATTGAGTACTCAAAAACACTTGAAATGTTGACAGTGCCATACGGTGATTATACTCTGAGTTAGAAAAATGTTCACAAGTGCACAAGCTTTCTACAAAAGGTCGAGAAGATGTGAATGATGCCTCCCTGGATGCCCCAGCACATCAACAACCGATAAAAATGTTGAGAAAGTGAAGGAAATTGTAATGGACAATAGTCGAATCACTATTAGAGAAGTTGCTGAGAATGTTAGCATATCGGTTGGCTCATAACATGCATTTTTTTAATTTGGCCGTGAAGCATGTGACAATAAAGTTCGTTTCAGAAGTGCTGAATTTTTACTGAAGAAACCGTCGAATGAGCATCACTCAGGAATTTTTAATGACGTCAACAGCGATTCAGATTTGCTTGAAAAAGGTCATTACTGGTAACGAATCATAGATATATGAATTTCATTAGTTCGACTGTTCATTGTCTAATCTAATATATAAAATTGGATGTTTGTTGGTTGGTTGGTAAGTGATAAACTTCTACATCGCTCAACCGATCGTGATGAAACTTGTCATGTATAAGTAATTTTTCATAGAGTAGGTTTTTAGGCTATCAATTTTTCTGTAACTCGCCACTAGATGGCACTGTAGAACAAATTTTTAAATCACTGTTCTATAACGCTGCGCACGCCTAAGTTCGTTGATTCTTATTGCGTCAAAACATTAAAACAGCAGCGATACAGCAATATAGTACTGAATAGTACTAAAGCTATCAAATTCTACGCGGGCGAAGCCGCGGGCAATAACTAGTCTAATATATAAAAATGGATGTTTGTTGGTTGGTTGGTAAGTGATAAACTTCTATATCGCTCAACCGTTCGTAGGCTATCCATTTTTCTGTAACTCGCCACTAGATGACGCAGTAGAACAATTTTTTGAAAGCACTGTTTTATAACGCTGCGCACGCCTAAGTTCGTTGATTCTGATATGTCAAAACATTGGAACAGTAGCGATACAGCAACATAGTACTAGTATAATATGAATTGATTTGAAATCACTGAAAAAAAATCATAAAGAATAACCGAAATTAACAATTTTATTAAACAGAAAACTGAAATTACAAAGAAATAACATACAAGCTACAACCAAAAAAATAAAAAATTGAAATATTGATAAAGGCTGAATATTAAAAATATTATTAACAAAAAATGAAAATTAAAAGATTCCAAACCAAGTTACGTCACGACGTTTCGATTGTTAGTATCCACAATCGTTTTCGGGTGATAACTGGACTCATTCCCACGAGATCTGACTATTTATAGGTCATTCCAGTGCTTTCACCTATCCCCTCTTCTCTCTTTCCGCTTCATTTGTTTTAGCGGGAGATGACCGTTTGGCGGGCATTAGTCGTTTTTCGCTTGATTAGAGGTTTCCATATGTTATGTTTCTCTACGCTGGCTTGACTAAATGCATTGTTGGAAAATATATACGCGGCTTCTTTGAATTTTCTCCTAAACCAGTGTTCCTATTTGTGGATGATTTCAGCTTGCGCCTACTTGATATTATGTTGATGAGTCCAAACATGCTCTGCTATTCCGAATTTGCTGATTTCCCGTCGGTGTGTATGTTTCTTGTGCGACGTATGATTATCCGCACTCGCAGAGTATCCGGTAAGTGCAATTCTTGGAATTGCAGTTCGCGTTTGGTGGCCGGGTTTTTGTGAGGCTGCTACGGATAGTGTTCCCAGATCTGAAGCAGGTCCTGATGTTATACTTGGACCTAATCCTTCTTATCCTTTCCGATAATCCTCTGATGAAGGGAAGTACAAGTACTGGTTGTGGCGGCTTATCAAAAATGATCTTCAACGGAATGGTTACTCCAGAGTGATGATAGAACAGGCTTTAGCTAGAAGACAGCAACAGCTCCACAAGGAAGAGACGATTGTAGATACTAACAATCGAAACGTCGTGACGTTTGGAATCTTTCAGTTTTAATTTTTCATTTTTTGTTAATAATATTTTCAATTTTCAGCTTCTATTAATATTTCATTTTTTTTGGTTGTACCTTGTATGTTATTTCTTCGGTTGATCTTTTTAATTTTTTTTCAGGGATTTCAAGTCAATTTATATTAGACAATGGAAGTCCGGGCTGATGAAATACACCACGAAACATTGTCAACCACCTTCAAACATTGGAAAACCTCACTGGAAATATTAGAGGTTTGTAATATCACATTTCAGATACTTGTTGAAGTTTTCGAAAATTGGCTGCATTAGTTAGAGGGAGTAAGAATTGCGTCCATGACGACGATCAGGGACACAATACAAAAAAATCATAATTTATTTGATGATCATGATTAAGGAAATATCAAAAAAACGTTGTTGTTAACAATCAAAAAATTGTATTGAGAACTGTATTGAGAATATTGGAGTTGAGGATGCTTCAAATCTTACTGCATAACAATTCGATAATGATTTTCTGATAAGCCCTTGAAAGGGACTATCTCTTACCATTTACGAGACCCTTATGCATTGATTCGAATATAAATAGCCCTGTCTTATACTGCAATTTGATTACTAGTGAATTATTTATAATGTTTACAGTCTTACCTGTCGAGAAAGGATAACCCATTGCCCATAACGAGTCCACTTCAGGAATTGAACACTGGTGGTTCTTAAATTTACCGCTGTCTTTGACAGTGATCAGTTCTATTAGCTTTGGATCTCTAATCATGAGAGTGGGCTTTGAGAATTGACATACACCAATGTATCTGGAAATGAAATACTTCATTATGAAAAAAGTGTGTGAACAAATAATCACTTCCTATAGAAATGTTGTGAGTGTCATCAAGAATTGTAGATCCGACGGAGGTTAGAATATTCTTGTAGAGCTTCTCAGTTTTGAAATAGTAACTTGTATGAAATTACTTGTAATTTGGTAATGGTAATTTTGAGGTAGAAATGAATGCTCAAGCGTACAATAAATATAAAAACAAGCACCTTTTCCAATCACCAGATCTTCATTAGTCTTCTCACGCTTGTTCCACCAACCAAGTTAGCGTCTTCATGAAATGAAAAAAAAAACAATTTTTTATAGCTTTTTTATTCTTGATTGATGAAACGCACATCAATAATATTATTGAAGTTCTGGTGACTGGAAAAGGTATTTGTTTTTGGATACAAGTAGAAAACATTACATAAACTCATCGAAAATTAAATTCACAGCAACTTCTTGAGTAACTGAATTGAATTCAAGAATTCAAATAATTTTGAAACTATGAAGCTATGTCAAAAATAGTTAATGACGTTATTGTTCATCATGGAACTCTCCACAAAAAGTTAGTATTTTTTTAAATAGAATAATCGGCATTCGGTTCATAATTTGTATAACTTTTTTCTCATAATTTCACTAAGATTTACAGTTCAAAGTAGATTCATATAGGATTACCTATATTATCATACGATCATTCGTTATGGAATTGGAATGGATATCACTCAAAAGAACTCAACACAAAGTGATATATGGAATAACTGTTTTCTTGGGATTCGCTCCATGTTCTGTGTTTTTGATCCTCACAATGATTATGATTTTTCCCACAACGTTTCGGCAAAATCTCATTTGCAATCTTCTGGTGAAGTCTGAAGTTTAGAACTAGACCCATCAAATCAAAATCAGTTCCCTAATTTATAAGAGTGTTTGGTACCATTCGCCTGGGTTGCTTTTACTACATGTGTTGGCTCATACTACCTGTGCCACCGTAAAGAAGTAAACACAAGTAAATTCACTCCCGTAGGCTTCTTTGATGTTTCGGGTCAAGATTTTATTTTTTGCTGGCATGTGGCGAGGCAGGAGGGTGTAGGCTGAGAGCTATCGTGCACCTCTGCACAAGGTTCGATCAAAAAATATGTGACCATGATCTGACTTCATCATTGCTACGAGGAGCTCACAATAAATATTCATATGTTTGTGAACTGTTTAAGAATTGATGAAAAATAAGACAAAGTGGTGAAATAAACATATATTTTATATATTAAGATCATACAATTTAGGTCAAAAACTTATGCAAATATATTTTGAAGGTTATTCAGAATGATGAGTTTTTTATTTTTTTTCATCATTTGTTTGAAATTTCTATTGGCAAATTTCAAAGTATAATAAATTCCTACCCTTGTGAAAAGAGAAAATAAATAATACAAACGAAAATTATTACAAGGGTAAGAAATGTTGATTTTTGAAAACATTGTTTTGAGCTGGTTGCCTATGTAATTATATGGTACATAAGTTATAGAAATGATAGGGAAATGGTGTCTCTAGATGAATGATACTTTGTAAAAATGAATCTGGAAGCATACATTTGAATATTATGGTGTGGAGAGCATTATCCGTCATGACTAGCGAATTCACAACTGAATTTGGAATTAACTTCTCTTGTATTCATTCCCTATAATTTTTATAATTCATTTCTGCATGGTAAACCCCTGATGTTGTGCCTGATTTAAATATAAGGCGACAATTAGGTATAAAGCTCCCGTCACCTCCTGCATGGATAATACTGACCCTTGGTCCCTTCACAATATTTTTAAATAACTATCCACTATGAATGGTGTGTTTCATCAAGAAACACAATTGGTTGTTGTTGCCTACGAAAATAATTGAGTTTTGTGAATACTTGAACCTCAATGCTCTGATGTATTTTTTATCTACTGAAATGTTTCTATTATTTTCAGTCCTCCATTTGAAACCTACTTTCTACAAAATTCTACGAAGAGATGTTTCGGTAGCCACAATTCCCAAAACATCATTAATTTTGCATTGGAACTTTTATATCGTAATACGACACCCGTCCGTCTTATGAAAGTCGTAAATAACTTGTCTAATATTGGAATAGTTTTACTTGGGAACATCAGTTACTGGTGCTCTTCTAGGCCGCTTCTTTCTTGGGGTGGAAAACTTCGCGCCATTATTTGCAGAAATTAATTTCTTCCCTTCTTCAACCACTCTCTCGAAGGTTTTTATTAGAATACCTAATACAGAATGAAGATTTGCATTGAGATAGTTATTTTTCAAATTTATTCAATGTTACCTGTAGCGAGAGCTGTTTTATTTTCTACTTTTGATAACGTATCCGACTCACATTTAACGATTTGATAATAATTGGACATTTTTTAAATTATTTCACTTGCCTGACTCTTGATGACTGATTTTTTGTTAGGCGATGACATTTTTTTCAGAAACAACACAAATTATTCAGACAATTCCAAACGTCAACAGAATTGGAGGACAAGTAATGGTACGCCTCTGTACAGAGCATTTGTATGTCTTGCAAGAGCTGAAAATGAGTTTGTGAGCATGGGGGCAGGCTCGCCATCATGTTTGGCGCTTGCTGCATATCGCTACAGGGTTGGAGCGGTGAGTTATGTTTTAATGCCTGTGGTGTGTTCATATACGGTATTTTGTAGTTTGAAGTTTTTAAAATGTCAAGTACTGATACGGCTGAAGAAACTGCTAATTTGTGTCCCTACACTGCACCTAAAAAATATTCCTTCACCTAGCCACATGTTATGAAACAAAAATTCGGCTGTTCCTTAGTGCGATTCCGTACAAGCAGCCTTGTCTGAAAGATCATGTGCACTGAGCATGATAATGTTTTGAAGCACTCTTTTGCTCAGATGGACAGAGTTTGGGTAAGCACATGGATTTGGAAGAATGTTATTATCATAAATAATAATTTTAATTATCCGGGGGAATGAGTAAAGTAAATTGAAGATATTATATACTGTATGTTGTTTATATGTTTATTGCGAAACAAGAGCTTTGCTCTTATCGCCAAATAACTTTGTTCACATATTTTGCTTCAATTGTACTCTAATCGGTATATGTTGTGAATAAAGTTATTATTTTTATCATTATTATTATTATTTGAAAAAAATTTAATAATCAGAAGTATAGTTGTCAAATGTAAAAAGCAAACGATTTCTAAAATACTATATAATTCCGCCAACTACATCAGCGTTAGGTAAAAAAACTCAGAGCGCTCACTTTCATTAATAATTTCGCAGTAAATTTATCGGCAGTACCTACAGTGTACGGAAATTGGCGAGAGGCTATACCGCCCAGTCCATAACAAAGTTGCCAGTTTGTATTTAGTGAGAAATTACAAACTATACTTTAAATATCAGGTTATGTGCTAGAACTTGTTTTATTTATATTGTGGTTTCTTTTTTTTTACCTACCTAGAAAGAAATTTGAATTCAGAAAATGCCAGTTATATGTAGTATATGTATATGTAGTTAGTTATATGTAATATATGTGAGAAAGTATGTGCCACACAATCATCTCATAACACACATATACGAGAAGTGCACCAAAAAAAAATCCATGAGCCTGTATTTTATTCATCTCAGAAGGGATGTCGTACAACTTTTAGTTGCCGTTGCCTTGAAGCAGATTGTGATGCTGCATTAAAAACCCAAAAGAATTCAGAGGACCATTTGCAGAGAGTTCATCTGCTGAAGTTTGAAACAGAGTGCCATGTTATGAAAAATATAAATGGTTTGATAATTCTAAAATCAGAATAACGGTATTTTGAAAATTATTTTTATTTATTTCAGATTTTGAAATTTGAAAATAAAATACTGAAACAATTAAAAATAGCTCTTATGTTTTGAAAAGTAGGAATCCTAGTACTATTGGTGAAATATTGTATTACAAGTGCAACAGGAGTACAACAAGTTAGTACTAATATGATTATCGAGTGTAAAGGTATAAAGATTTGGTACAGAGATGCTACATGGATATGGTACTGCTGAGAGAGGGTACCTATATTTCAAAAATCAAAATAAATATCAACCCTATATAAGTGCAATTAGATAAAGGGTGTGATAGAATAAAAAAATCAAACCGTTTATATTTCAAAAAGGGCTAATTGAATTTTTTATACACTCTGTTGTAGGCTATATCCTCAATAACAACAGTGATCGAAGACATAGATTGTTGAAGAGCCAGGGATCGTGTAAAATATATAGTTCCTGCACAAGCGAAATCAAAGTTGTTAAAAATGTAACAAAATTCTGGTAGAGTGGTAAAAAGTACATTATGGTCATAAGCTTGATATACAACATATTAGATTGCCAAAAACTGAAAAACAAAATGTTGCCACAAAGATAACAAATGGTGTTGTACCTCACAGGTGTTCATATTTTATTTTTATGTTATTATCAGAGACTCATTAATAAACAATTCCTATCCCAATTTCTGCAGAAACCTGTGATTTAGATGTAAAATACCATCTAAATATTCACTTATCAATTTTGAATTATTCACTTTCTACCAGAACATAAACCTAACCAATTTTTTCACAAAATCTTGGAATCCACTCGTGATAGTATTAGTGAACATTCGTTAACTACTAAGGATCTGAGGAATATAAAAATAGGCTATGATCCTGAATTGAAAGATGGAAAGCGAGATTCAAATGATGTCTTTTCTATGGCTCTTTGGGTGAAGGAATGTGAAAATCTCAAAGAAAATCCTATTTTGTTGTATAAAGGGCAAGGAAAGGACCATAGTACTTCAAGAAAAGAGGACTTTTGCCTGATAATAATGAACACATTTCAAAGACAAATGATGAAACATTTCACATCTACAATTACCATTGGTAGTATCCATGGCCTAAATGACTATGATTTTGAAATGACAACCATTTTGGTCTTAGACGAATATCACCATGGTTTTCCAGTAGCTGAAATGTTCAAAAATAGAAAAGATACTATAGTGCAGAGTACATTTTTTTCAGCAATCAACGACACCATAGGTATGTATAATCCTACATTAATTTGTTTTGTTGGTGGTTGGTATTCATAGTTGTTTTATTTCAGGAGTTATTCATTGTAAATTTTTCATATCAGGTATGACTGAGGTGTTTTTTAATGCATGGAATGGGGTGATGGGTCCACCTCATCGACAACACTCATTTTGCTACTAGCATGTTGACAGAGCTTGGCAGAGCAATTTGAATAAAATTTCCAATAAGGACAAGCGTTCATAAATTTACAAACTACTGAAAATATTGCAACAAAAAACTTTTGAATCAAACTTTGTTCCACCTTTGGATAATGCTTTGAGTTATATGTGCAACAATGAAGTCACAAGATATTTTGAAGAGTATTTTTCTAAACCTACAGTCATAATTTGAAGAAATGGACTTACTGTTTCAGAAAAGGAGCCAGCCTTAACACAAATATGCATTTGGAGTCGATGCGTAAAGTAATCACGTATTTCTACTTGGAAAGAAAGGCAGTAAAACGCCTTAACAAGGGTTTGAACATGGTATTGAAATATGTAAGAGACAAGAGCGAACGAATTATCACTTTGAGCAAAGGTGAACATACCAAACAAACAAGACTGATATCTCAAAATGACAAGGAGGCAATTAAATATAGGAATTAGTATACAGTTTTGAAAATTGGTAAAAACTGGAAAAATTCCAAAAATCAAAATAGTTCATATAGTGTCCACTGGATATTAGAATCGAAATGCTGTGAACAATTATGTTTGTTCTGTGAGGTGTGTTATCATATGTTTCCATGTGAGTGCAAGTTCTGTACAGAAAAAAAACATTATGTCCAAACATATTCATATGACGATAAAAAAAATCTACAAAAACAGAAAAGCATTTTAATTCTATTAATAGAGATATTTCAGTATCTGAATGCTTATCAGCTATGGAAAAAAAAACATCAAGAATCAAACATAGGACGCAGAATAGACCAAACAAAATAATTAATAATGAAATTAGCATTAGGATTAGGATTAGATTCTCATCGGTTTGATAATGACACTATCAATTAAATACATCAGCATTTGTCCATAATAAATAACTTAGCTAATTTCAACTACTCCTCACGATTTGATCTCCACAAACTTTATTTGAAAAAATATAATCACATATTTCGCTAGCACAGTAGCTTTCTCAAGTGTATGAATTCATACATGTTGTGATTATATTTTTTCAAATGAAGTTTGTGGAAATCAAATCGTGAAGTGCAGTTTTTGAAATTACTATGGATCTTCATCAAATAACGGCCGAATCAATCAGAAAAATAACTCAGCTGAATTGATAGAAAAGGATAATGAATTGAAACCCAAAAATAAATCTTCTAAAAGATACATTGAACCACAAATTAGGTTCACATCAACACAAAAAAAACGCATTAAGAAAAAAAAAATCAACGGGCCTCCCCACAAGTACTGAAACAATTCAAAAAACCTTTTACACGCCCCTGAAAATGTAGTTTTTTACAAATCAGTTCAACCTATAAGTGACCACCAATATCGTTGATTATTACCATTTCGATATGTATGTTTTTTGTTTGGGGGTAAACTCTTATTTTTATGAAGTCGTTTTTATTAGCGTAGTTCCTTAGTTACATTTTGAATTTCCCACGAAATAGGAACTGGGTACACTTGGCAACATTGGTACGGACTGGGCGGTTTGTTGCCTCTCGTCGGAAATTGTACTTATTGGAGAGTGCTAATTTTCATCCTAGGTACGTACGAACGCACAGGTTGTGAGTATTCTATTCTTGGATTTGACCAGCGGTAGGTACTAAACATTTAAGTTCATCAAAGTATTTCATGTGTCACTTTGTCAACTGTTATTATTTCATAATAACAATTATATCTGAACTGAACGAGTATATTCGAGATGAACTAGTTTCAGGGTTACTGTTACAGAAATGATAAAAAACTCACCTTGCGTCCCGACATTGGTTGTAGCTTCTGATAATCAGGTCGGAGTAATTTTGTTTCTCAATTTGGGATTCCTCGTTGTCTCCAGAAATATATATGGGAAAAGTTTGCCTGACACCAAGCCATTGCCAGTAAAGTATTCGTTTTACGAAACAGTAGCAGAAACATCCAAAAGTAACTACAATAGAAAGTAACAATAATGATTGGAGAGTAGCGTATCTGCAAAACAAAGGAATATATAAGAAAGATGAATCAGTATTGCCACCGATCTCGTAAAATGAGAATTTGTGATCAAATTCCGGCTTACCCAAATCATCGTCAGTAGCTTCACAAGTGATTCAATTTTAGTATACGTGAAAGTTGCTCAAGTTTAGGAATTGATTTGAAGAGGTGGAACACTTAACATACCAAAATTTATTTCTCTTCTATTTCTCCATTAAAAAATATATTCAAAAATATTTCAAGGAAACTTCAAAATCTAAGACATAGTATTTTGAGTAATATCACTTGAAACTATCAATTTATCGCCAGCATTGGCAGTGAGATGGCATGAAACATCTATTAGATATATCGAGTCGAAAAGCGGAATTTAAAAATTACTGAATCATCCTTTCATCCTATAATAAAGCCAGAACTGATTCCATCATTTTGTAGTCTGAAAAATAATACACCCCTGCATTTCATCAGTTCGGATTTCCATTATCTAATATGATATAAATTGATTTGAAATCCCTGAAAGAATCTGTAAAAAATTAGAGATTTCAAATCAATTTATATCATATTAGACAATGGAAGTCCGAACTGATGAAATGCATCACGAAACATTGTCAACCACCTTCAACTGGTTCTGAAATTATTTCTGTAAACATGACAAAAGCCATTATCTCACAATTTCAATCAATGTTTCATGAAAAGATGAAATCAATCAAATATCGTACATAATTTGTGAGTCAATTCACAAAAAATCAAAATGATTGGCCTTTTTGCATTCTTGAAATGAAATGAAAATAACGTTATTTTGTATCAATCAGGCCTAAACAAGGTTAGCTCCTTTGGTTTGAAATACATAATCTTATTTTAGGGAAAATGCAAATGTGATAAGTCAATTTATCCTCGTACTCACCCATATATCAAGAAGGACATCAAATAAATGTAGAGTTCTAATTTGGCCATTATACACATTTCGAATCTTGCTCGTCCTCACTCGAACGCTGCACTTTCAGAACTGTGGTGAGGGGTTAGAGTCCATCAGTGAGGGATGGTGGGTGGATACTGCTGCCAGAGAATATTATATTTATGGTTGTTGTTGTATGGTATAATATCGTCTGAACCAACGCTGTCTGAACCTACCCCTGAGAATAATGTAGACTACAACCTTTTTTGCAGGTAATCGATGGGTTCGTCAATTCTCAAATATTTCTACGAATTTTAACGTTTGTTATGGTTCTTAAATTCGACAATGTTCAGAAAATTCTTGCAACAAGATACGTGATTAGTAAATCTCTGTCACTTCTGGTACATATTACATAGAAACAGTGGCGTAACAATCTAAATTTAGATACAACCTAAGACCATACACAAATTCCTATAAATAATGAAAATTCAACGCATTTTTTTTTTCATTTTTTGTCGTGGAACTTAGATGAAAGTACTTTTTTTATGGCCCTGGCGATTTAGCCACGCATGGTGTCAAGGAAGTCGCCGATTTGTGTTTTCAAGTACGGAGGGCTGTTCTATGTATTTTTCGTTTAATTGTTGTGACAATGGGTCATTAATGTATTTGATTTTCCATAGTTTCATCTTCATTGAACCTGCAAATAAAGGCAAAGTAAAGTCAATTGTGAAAGTTAGATATCAACCTGCCGTTTTTTAAGGACAAAACACAAGCACCACAGGAAAATTCTTAAGGCGCTCTTGAAGCGGTGCCTGTGCGAAAGTAGTGATTCACACTGGATTTGAATCGCTGGATAATAAATCCATTTAGAAAAACTTTCTCAGAAAGTTCATTCCACATAAACGTCATTCTCCAAACGACAGAGTTCTTGAACAGTAGATATCGAGGTGTACTGAGTTGAACCTCATAACGATGAGCAGTCACAGTCCGTCCCGTGGAAGTACCTATAGAAGAGAGATAAATCTCTAATCATTTCTCCAGACTATCAAGGTTGCAAGTGATGTTCTCGTCTCCAATCAGGCGGATGGCTTTTTACTGAATTCAATCTAGCAGCTTCAGGATATTTTTGGGGGGCGGAGATCCATGCTCCATGGAGATTAATATTCCAAAAAAGTCTGATCTGAGCTTTATAAAGCATCAAATGTTGCTCAGGTGTGTGAAGTATTCTGGTTCGGAACAGTGTTCCAAGCTTTTGAGAAGGAGTGACGTAATTCCAGAGACATGTTTGTCCCTGATATTGCATGTCACTGTAAAATGGATACCAGACATACTTGTATCCATTTCAACTCCCAACAAACTTATCTAAGCAGAAAGCGGAATTGTTTGACCTGTCATTATTATATCCGGTTCGAAACATTTATCTTTTTGGATAAAACCGATGCCTGGGTTTTTGTAGTATTAAATTGAACCTGGTTACTTCCACCCCGATTCGAAATTACTTCTAGATCCTCATTGAAATATTCAACCTCCTGCTGCCGGTGAAGATGAGCTTTCGCATCAGATGTCCTGGAATCCATGTTTCTCGATTGTGTTATTCCACATACAGGTGACATACGATAAAAGGTCGCCTGTTAATGTTTGTTTCCGAAAACCATATTGGTGATCGCTCAAGATGTTGAAGCCTTCCAAATTTTTGAGTAAATGCTGGTTTACGGCTTTCTCCATGATTTTTGATATCACTGTGTAACAGTTTTAGAAAATATATGAATGAAAGCAAAAAATGAAAGAAAAATATGTGAACAGTGATGCGAAAGTAAAAGTGAAGAGTTGGACTTAATTGATCGTAACATAATGACAGATGCAGCACCCAACGCCAATGTACACCCAGAACTACATCACTTTTTCATTTCCATGTCTGTTGTGAAACTCGACCTTATATGGCTATCGTTATTCGCAAATCAGGAATGAAAAATACGTAATGCTTGGATGGAAAGCTATGAACTGGAAACATATTGTAGGCGCCATAGAAATACACGCGACATCGAAACTTTGTCTGAATTCTTGACTTGTATATAAACAATGGCGGTTGCATGAAACACTAGATGGAGAAAAAGAGTCCATGATCAAGGAACAAACATCTTTTTGGCGTCATGTAGTCTCCCGACTACTTGATGTTACTCTGATTCTTTCAACGTGTAATTCATTCTTTCGTGGCGCCGCTAACAAGCCATTAAAATAGGCATATGCGACAAAGAAAGCAAAAACAACAAACAAAGCAAAAAAAGACAAAGAATGCGAAAATACCGCCAAAAAAACCGCTCGATATTTTTTCTGATATTACGTTTAAGATAATATTAATAGGCGTCGGACTGGGGGTATTAATATAAATTTTCCATTGATATATCCTGTATGATGAGAAGATAATTAAAATGTGGTAAAAACTAATTTTGTTTAAATATTTCATTTTGGTAAGGACAATGTATATTTGAAATACTCTTTTATTATTTAGAATTGTTACCTTCTATAGATCTATAAAATAATCAGAATATTAAATTAACAAACAAATACAAATATAGAAAGGGCAAAAAGTTACTGCATTTGATAAATTAGCTTATTGGAAAAAACTCAAATTTGTCATTAACTCGAATTTAAAAAATTTTGTGCCGCTAACAAGCCATTAAAATAGGCATATGCGACAAAGAAAGCAAAAACAACAAACAATTGAAAGAAATATGTATCATCTGGTGACGTTTCAAAGACTCTATCCATTTTCTTTATACAACATATTTAAATCAGAACATTATAATTTGTAGTTATGATTCGTCTTTTGATGTAAATAAATTTGATATTATTATCATTATTGACACTGATAATATCAAATTGATCGTCGGTATGATAATGAAGATGGATAAAGTATTCGAAACATTACCAGATAAGTATACAAATAGAACAGATTTCCGCGGTTAGAAATTTGAACATCTGATTTCAAGTTGAACCGTGTTCAAAATTTTGCGTTGTTTGACGTTTCGGCTTCGAATTTGATATTTTCAGGAAGCTGAAAAGTATGACTGCACTGAGAGTTACACTTTATATATTCTTGTTGGTTTGGAAATGAAGATTCATATTCCTTATTGGATTTTATAGTTGATTCAGAAACAATTTTATAGTTTCAATGGGAATACTGACTTCGAATAAGACATTGCGATAATTTTAACCTGAAAAAAGTCTACAGGGATTCGTTGAGTGGTTTTTCACTGAAAGAATCAGTTTCATTAGGATTGATGACAACCGGAATATTTTGTTCTGATAATGAGTCTATGCGATCATCCAGATCCCACATATCTGCTTCGATTCTGATTGTTTTGTGGAAACATTTTTCACAAGCTTTTTGGTCGACTGTTTCCAGAGCACTGTATAGCTATTTCTTTACTTGACACAGCTTAAAGTCTTATTATTTTTTGAGATGAATCTTTCAACTTGAGCCCAAACCAACTCTATTGAATTCAACTCACAATGACAAGGCGGCAACCGAAGAACCGACATTAGTTTTCGCCATCTCATCGGTGACATACCTGACAAATTCAGACTTATGACGTTTAGCCAAGTTGAGGTGCTCCGCTTTTAACATGGTCGATTCAAAAGAAATATCACTCATTTGTAACCACTCAGTAATATCTGCTTCCTTCCAACACGACGTCGGCAGCTTCTCGCCGACGTCGTGTGGTAACTTGCGTTATCCATTACGGAACCTTGCGGAAGTTTTATAGGTATGTTTTTAAACCATTCTTCGAATACTATGGTACCCATTTCTTGATGAAAATCCCAAATTTTTTTCGATTCAAACACCATCAATCCATCTTTTACGAATCCTTCACTGCTGCCTACGTGAGTGATAATAAGACCACGACCTTTTTCAACTGGAATTTTCAAACCAGTGGATCAACCTTCCATAAAGGCTTGTATTCCACTTTGATGTTCTGATCTTGCCAAACCTTCGAAACGGTATGACCCTCATTGCCCCATGTTTCATCCAAATAAAAAATAGATTCACCTAGTGCTCTGCCTTTCTTTATTTCTCTTAAAAATACTTTTTTCTTCATTCTACAATCTCTCATTTTTCTATTAATATGCTCTTTCAATCTTGCTTTCCAAAAGTGAAATTCAGCTCATGTAATATCTTCCATAATCGAGTTCTTTTTATATCAGGAAAAAAACTGTCTTCACGAATAACTTGACAAAACTTTATTTAATGAAGGTATTTCGTTTTTTATGTAAGAAGAGTGTACTGTTCTCCTAATAGAATAATTCACTTCTTCATCGATAACCAAACACTTTCTTCCAGTGGATACTTTCGGCACGAAAAAGTTGTTGTTTTCCTTGAGTTCCTTGAGAATTTTAAAAATTGTCGATCTGTTGACACCGGTCATACTAGCGCATTTTTCAACTACTTCCTAATTGTTTTTTATTTCGGGCGGATATTGTATTCCTCAAGAATTATATAGATTCATAACAATAATTTTTTCATTTATATTTAATGGTGACAATTCCGGACGCTTCACGATTCCCGAACAACTAGCTTCCATGTTGTATAGCTGTTTATTCAACGCGCTCTCGAAGTAAACTGAAGAATATCACGAATAACCCCGCTAAAAAGCCAAGTCGTTCTTATTGGTGGGTGCGATGTGTCTGTTGACAGTATTATTCAAAGGGATATCTATTTATACTGCCTTCAAAAACAATGTTTTTTCCAATACCTATTTGTTGGAAAATGTCTTGGTTACTATTGGACATATTTTTACATTTGTCATAGTAGATTTGTTATTTTGTTTGTTATGAATGATATTTTTCAAGAATAAATATTATATTTTCATCGTATAAATTCATTTATTCAATTCGTTGAGAGTAAATAATTTGAATGCAGTACGCCTATGGCACTAAAATATGTATATAGATATACTGCTGTAGTCTCTCACATTTCTGAACAGCTTATAACCGGTCATCGCGCTGTACTCTGTATAGTATGAAATAACAAAGACCACCTTTTATTTTTTTCGTGGCTTTGTTACCCTATACAGGAACAGTTAGAATCAAAGTCAAATAACAGCAAATGAATATGAACCTAAAAATTGGATATGCATCAAAAGCATGGTTTGACAATAAACAATTTATGTACACTAATTTTTGAAAATCAGGATATATCAAATAACAGAGGCATGAATATTGCCAATTTAAAAATAAGAAAGTTAGCCTGCAAATAGTCTTACTTGTCCTGGTCGTGTACATAAATCAAATTTACAGTGTTTTGTTTTACCATGATACATTGAAGTTTTCATTTGTTCTAGAACCATTCAATTCTTTTGATTTCCTTTGTCTAGCTAGAGTTTGTTTAACACAGTTTCAGGTTGACAAAGTAATTAACTTGGTTATTGATATGAAAAAAATTGATATCTTATAATTTACTATTTCAAACTTTACCTCAATTGAGGAATGTGTTTCAGGTCAAAGTATCCTTATGGATCAAATATCCCCAGTTTTCCCTATTATTCTATTTGATTCCATTATAATAATCTCTTTTTTTGCATGAAATAAAACAGTTTTTCATGAAATATATTATATTTGTTCCAATTAGAAGTAAAAAAGGAATTCTTTGGTTTCTGCAAACAAATTCTATTATAAGGTAATATACAAATATTTATCGAATATATTTAATAATATAACCTAATTATTATATGAACATTTTGAGCAGTAATTTATGAAAAATTTTCTATGTAAATAAGTACTTGGGTGAAGTCTAGATGACAAGGAATCATTCTGATAGATATATCAGTTTTTTGTGTCTCTAATGAAATTGTTATTTGTTCGATCTGAGAATTGCATCATTCTACACTAACTTATACAAAAATAATTTAAGTACAAATAGGATATTTTTCAATAATTTTATCACAATAATTTATTTCATGTAGGCAAGAACACACTTTGGAACATTCTGGATTTCCTCCATTTTGTTAATGGAAAGTCATTTAATCATTTCTGGATTATAAACATATTTGGTCCCTATTAAACGGAATGATTTGAAGCAACAATTTGGCACGATCCCAATTAAAGCCATTTTACTAGAATTCGCTCTCGTCTTCTTTTTTAATTACAAAATTTTCACTGTCCCTCGAATTCTTTATAATTTCCATGTTTTCATACATCGGTTCAGAATTTTCTATAAGATCTAAAAAAAAGGAAAAAATTTAGGCAAGAAGTAAAAGAAACACTTTTTTAAATATTCAAGGATACGGCTGATGAATATTGAATTATAAACTATTTATTTGTCATCACACTTTTTTTTAATTATGGTTTTTTTGTTTGAGGAATACATTTAGTTTCAAATAAGTTTCCAAAAGAATTCCTTTGTCAATATAGTGTTCAGACTTACCAGGTGTTTGTGGTCGATCTAAGTGCTCCTTCAGCAAGTTATGAATAAAAATATATTGTTTCTGTGAAGAAAAAATAACTTTCAGAATCTCCTATACATTTCTATTGATTTATCCACCCAAATATTTTCTTTATTTTACATTTGAAATTAACTGTTGAAAATGCATGAAATAAATTAATATACTAAGAAACATCTGGAAACTTTTGGGCAAGATATTATTTTATTCTCACATTTTCACTTAGTAATTTCTGAATAAACTTATTCTACCATTATTAGGATTAATACGAGTACAGTACATTAATCAAGGATTCATCTCCGCACCATAAAACTCAAGTTAACCCAGGACATGCTGAGCTCTGCCTCGCTAGATACCAATCCCAATTGGTTAACTGGTATCATCTTGCAGATTTCAATAGCAACAAGTGTCAATATTGAAAGTATAGGTTTTATGTGTTTAGTGTAGAAGTGCGAATTTTGTGTACCTATTTGTTCAAAACCTCAAGGTATAGAAATTATTTTAAATATTCTTGACTGAATTTTTGACTATTTTATGGCTTAGAGATGTATTTCCGACCAATGTACTATATAATTATAAACATAGTATGTTTAAGCTTAAATTCAAATGCAAACACAAAGAACAACCTACTGATTTGTAATATTTGGTAATTTGGATTATTTATATTTTGCACCTTGTACGATTTGGATTAAATCATTGCTTAATTTTTGTCAACATTTAGTTTCAGTTTATTAGTGTTCAGATCGAAAGTTGCTTCTAGTAATACGAAGGAACAAAATAATAACTTGATATTGAAGCGGAAAATCATACATTCGAATATTTGGATTTTTGCAAGATAGAAAAAATTGAAACTCACATCTGTTTGAACCATCAGAACTCTTTGTTTTCGAAGTTCCAGCACCGTATTGAATATATCAATGTTTTTTCCAGCATTGGCTGTCTGAAGAAGAATGTCTGTGGCTATCAGTGTGCCAGTCCTACCAACTCCTGCGCTGTGAATTCGTAATTTTAAGTTAGTTAGGTATGTTAAGTGCCTTAGTGTCTTATCAGTATTTTATTTATTGACCCTGAAACTGAGCACAATATTCATTATGTAGAATAGATCTATATATTTGGATTCTCGTTCAGGAGAAAAATTATGTGAGAGAACTCGTGTTATAAAGAGCATAACCTAGAATGTTCTGTGTTATGTATGTTTAATATCGTCTAGTATTACATATCATTTATACTTCCTATCAACATACTGATGACATTCGAAACTTTTGTAATTAATATCTCAATAATAGACGGCCAGGCTTTGGAATACAGTGACTCTTTATAGTAATTGAAAGAAAAAAACATAAAATTTTCAAACAATGATATCTAGTAAACTTCTCAAAGTTTTTAGAGAAACGTCATCAATAGTAGAAATTCTGAAAATACATGGGTTAATAAGTTGAAAGGAAAAAAACTACAATTATTTTCTATTTTGGTACACATTGTTTCATTATGAATAATTATTGTTACAATGCCTTCAAACGAAATAGTCCATTTTTTATGAACACTCTTCTACTTTTGTAGCATCATCAGTTCTCTGTCACTACAGGTTAAGTGCTCAAAATAAATGGTGATCAATCTTCACAAGGCAATTGAAGTAGAAGATTTTTTGTGTAGCTCGCTATTAATTTTTTGAAAGGGTTCTCTTTCCATGTGTGCTTGGAACCTTCGAACATTTTAATGGGTTTGTTGTTCATTCATCTGACAACTAGATTATTCAGTGACATAGGAAAATAAATTATTGTATAGTATGTAATTATCATCCTAGTCAGCAGATTTGCTGCATGCTCAGGGGTTTTGACTTGTTCTTATTTTTTTGTCTATTGTGCTCAGTCTAAGGATGTATTCTTATACTTAGAACTCATTACCTCATGGAAAGCTTGTTATCAAACAGTGTAAACTGCCGTTGATGGAGATGAACTATGTCAAAGCTACTCCAATTTTCCGGGTTTTTTGCCATGGTCAGCAGGTTTTTACGCCCGACGTTTCATCTGGTACTGCGGTAGACATCAAAGGCGATAAGGTAACGGTCGAAGTGCTCAAGTGCTCCCAACACAGAAACTACAATGTTGGAATTTGTCTCCGGTTTTATATCATCATTGGTGAGTGTGGCTTTGTTTCTCTCAATTGAATTAAATGACTTTGTTTGTGTACAATTAAGGACGGGTAGCCAGATTTTTCTAATGTTCGTTACCTATTCCTTTCTGTTTAAATTATCCCTGTGTTTCGAAGTTTCTATTACTAGATTTATGGATTAAGAGAGTTTAGATATAATAGAAAATTGTTTAGTGTCTCTGTTCCATCTTGCCATACCACGAACGTGTCATTAACGTAACACAGTTAACAATATGGTTTCACGGTCGCTTTCTCAAAGGGCAGTTTTTCGAAATTTTTCATGAAAAAGTTTGCCACCACTGGTCTTGATTAATTGCTCAGTCCCACTGGAGTTCATTATGAACAATGAGGGAAAAGGGTGATTATATCTGCCACTATGTGACAGATATATCAGTAATGCGATAGGTTCACCAACTTATGGAATGGCCAAATACTTGACAACCTGGTCAAGGACACAATACGGCTAATTGGCGAAGTATTACTAGCAGATAGAATAGCCCTCTTCTCCCACTGTTAACCATCAACTTATTTCCAGTGGGTGATGTTTTTTACGAACAAACGGATGGTGCCTCAATGGGAAGTCCATTATGTCCGATGGTGGCGAACTTTTTTTTTTAATTTCAAACGATGGGCCTTCAAGCAAGCGGCTATGAAACCATCTTGTTGGCTGCGTTACGTTGATGATATGTTGCTGGTATGGTAGGATGGTTGAGAGACACTAAACGATTTTGGATTATATCTAAAATCTTCAAACCTCAAAATACAATTAACAAATACAATTCACAATAGACATTGGGCCATAGCGCGGCCCAAAATCACCATAAAATAATATATAAAGAGGCAGTAGGAATTCAGAAACACAGGAATAATGTCAATAGAAAGAAAGGGGCAATGCACATTAATGAAATTTGGCTACTTGTCTTTAATTGTACACAAAGTCATTTAATTCAATTGGGAAAAACGAAGCCACGCCCACAATTGATGATATAAAACAGGAGACAAATTCCAACATGGCAGCATTCTTGTGCCAGCAATCAAACTGAAAGGATCTAGTGCGAACAAGTTATAGTGAAGTGTACCTGACCCAATAGGATTAACACCAACGACCTACATGCGTGAAGAGTCACTGAAACACACTCGACCAATTGTAGCTAACAGTGCCTAATCCCTAGGTAAAGAACTCCAAGGATACCAACAGGACAGGACCATAAGTACCTGAGAAGATAGTACTTCCAACTTACCTAGGAACTTCTAGAGAAAAGGAAATCGCTAAACAAATCAGGTCGTATAACTTCTATAATTTTAAAAAGATGAAGCTGCAAACCCGCTTCAACACAAAAAAAACCGAACTCCCTCCATTTCTCCTCTCCTACGTTTACGGGCTCCTCGCCTGAACACGTGCAATCGCCACCCATGTCGCCAACTCCAAATAAACCTTAGACCAGTCGGGAAATAAACCCGGTTAACCCGGTGAAAGTATCTAACTTAAGAGATATACCCGCCGAACATCTAATCAGAGGTCGTTATACAACCTCCCAAACTCTCAAGTGTTTATCCAAGGGCAAATAGTCGAACTCAATGTAAATTACAACAACACCGCCCTTCCAAAAACTTCCAATGAGACAAAATCCTCTGAAGCACTTCAAAAACTCCTTCGTGACCATACTGGCCACAACTACCTTCACCAACACAACTACGCCCACCAACAAACACAATTGATACTACAAAAGTGCCGCACCTTTCATTCGTAGTCAGGGGAGTCCACTTTGACATTACTAAGGATGAAATAGGCTCATTTTTGGAAGAAGGTAATATTGAAAGAATCAAATTTGTGAGGATCACATCCAAAAAGACCAACAAGGCCACAACACTCATACGCGTCCTTATCGACGGTAAAGAACACTATACCCATGGCATCAACATATTCGGCCGCACCCATGAGTGCGAAGCCTCAAATATCAATCCCCTCCCCCCAATCTCAAAATACTGCAATATTTGCAGCACCAACGGACATCTGGCACCAGAATGCCCAACACACAAGGTGAAATGCCCTCACTGCAGGAAAGCTCAACCCCCATCGAAATGCAGTAAAATTTCAACTACCAAATGTCCCAATTATGAATGTGACCATCCCACCTATTCATTAAAGTGTCGCAAGAGAAATCAAACCTCACAAAACCCTAAAGAAAAAGCACCTATTAACATTAAAAAACCATCAACAATCACTACCATCACCCAACAGCAGTCATCAAAATCCAAACAACTCAACTACTTAACCTCTTGCCATCAACGAGAACAGAAATACTCGCCCTTACCAATGAATTGTGTAAAGCAATTCTTGGACAGTCCCTATTCTCCACGGCCAGTAGCAATAGTCGACTATACTTTTACCGAGTTGATTGATGAATTGAATGGCTGAAGGGACAGCGAACAATACGGGGCGTTTCATCCTCGGTACCGTGAACACCCAAGGACTCACTAAAAAAAGACCTCACACAAAATCTCTCCTCCATACACAAAACATCCACATCCTATGCCTCACAGATACCCTTACGAAAAACCCTCCCAACTTCACCAGTTTCAACACAATCCACCGTCCAAAAGACCAATACTTCCGTGGCATCGCGATCCTTATAAAACATGGACTTGCACTTAAAAAACATAACCTTCTCCCCAATCTCTCAACCCTAGATTGCCTGGCAATCGACATCCTATCAAACTCTGATATCACCACAATCATAACCTACTGCAACCATGTCCATCAAACTATTTCCAGACTTCAACTCCAGGCACACAAAATTCGGCGACACGAACTCGAACGCTAACGGTCAACTCCTTTCTAACTTTCTTCTTGGCCATAACATCTACAGAGTGCCATGTCAGGACTCGACGTTTCTGAGTCACCAGGGGGCCTCTATCATTGACCAAATCCTATGCTCAGAGAGCCTTGTGGAGTCGGTCGATGATCGGGCCTACATTGGGGACACAATCACGTCGGATCATCTACTTCTACTCGTCAAAATCACACTTAATATCAAAATATCAAGAAGCCCAGAAACCATTTCTTTAAAAATCATAAATTCACCGACGTAAAACGTTTCCAATCTCTTGTCACTCATAAACTTTCACTTCTAGCCAATCCCCCTCTCAATCATCCCAGACAAATAGACACTCAAATCAATAAAATCCAAACATTTATCAACGACTCCGACGACATTGCCACCCCATCTTCAACTAGAAGAACTGATCTCCTACCTCTTCCATCATAAATAATATCCCTCATTAGAAACAAACGGAAGCTATACAGGAGTTATGTACGTACCAGAGACGAGGCACTCAAAACAGAGTGGAACCGACTCAACGCCCGCATTCGTCTTCTCATCAACCAATTCACCCAGAAAAGGTGGATAGAAGCAGCTTTCTGGCATAAATTCAAAGTCATTCTAGGGCAAAAACGGAAAATCGTCAGTCCCGTCGAGATTGATGGCAACATCATATCCAGTCCCACAGATGAAGCAGAAGGCTTCCGAGTAAACCTAGAACGTACGTTCCAACTTCCAAGAGATGTCCACTTTGACAACCGTCACTTATATTTCATACAACATCCCGGTCAAATTCCCCTTGACCCAAAGATATCCTCCAAGACATCCACCACGGTAAAAATGTAGCCCCTGTACCCAATTCTATAAAACGTCGAATCCCAAAAAACCTCCCCGTCTCCGCCCTAACACATCTCAAACACGTCCTGAACGCATGTTTGAAACATGCATATTTCCCACCTGCCTGGAAATAGGCAAACAATATCCTGATCCCTAAACCTCATAAAGACCCCACCAATCCTGACCCCTATAGACCCATCAGTCTCCTCAATGTCCTCGGTAAACTCCTAGAACGTCTAATCACAAACAGACTAAATCACTTCATCCATGAAAACATCACCCCTCCACACCAACATGGATTCAGACCAGAACAGACTATCCAAAACACGCTAGTCGAGTTAAATACACACATCTCCCAAAACATCAATTCTTCCTTTGGTACTGTCGCCATCCTCCTAGACTTAAAAAAAGCATTCGACAAGGTCTGGCATGAGGGCTTGATCTGGAAACTACTTGAAATCCAACTTACTCCTCATTTCATCAGACTAGTCGCTTCCTATCTTACCAACCGACAAATCCGCGTAAAAGTCGGTGAAGCCCTCTCCCTCTCTTTC
>WOGO01000331.1:0-17563 GCA_015342085.1 Leptinotarsa defecta
ACAGCCAAGAGCGTCCGCTGCCGGACGCTCTTGGCTGTGACCTACCGGCCAAGTGAGCGCGTCGCCGGCCAGGAAAAATTGAGTTGCTTGTCAAGGCAGGCCCTAGAAAATCCAGAAGTTCTGAAAATTTGCCGGGAGTCATTCGGAATTACTGAAAAAATTTCTCCTCGTCTTCTTTCAGGTCGTCGAAAAGATGATGAAACTCTCTCGGATTTGCCCTCGTTTGATTAAGGGGATGATGGACCACATCCTTCTTTTTTGTGACTATATTCTTCTTCATTCAATAATGCGGCCACTATAATGATGTCTTCTTCGTCAGAACTGCTAGTGATATACATGTTTCTGTCACCGCTCGATGTCAACTGGAATTTTCTTGAAATCGAACAAACAGCAACTTTAGTATGCTGGTTGTAGCTGGAGAAGTGGGCGATGCTATTACCCGTCGCCATCAAGCGACGGACAGCGCCGTGCTGTGCTGTGCCGGACAAGTGATCGAAAAGCTTTAGTATGTTTCTGTTCATAACCTGATACCTCCAATGTCTCTGAATAACTCTGTTTTTCCCATAAGCGTTTGCAGTAGGATCGTTCAGTGTTTGGTGAATGAACCTATCGCATTCACAATAGGTCTTAGTGATATTTTTTTTGTGGTTTTTTGATACGCTATTTAGTGGTTGTGGTAGAATTTTGAAAAAATTTCTTCGTGTTATCATCTAGACCCGGTGGTCGGGTCCAGATTGAGTTTCTTATACGAAGTAACCTTGTGATTTTCTTCTGGTGTCACGACTGTGTCAATTTCAGTCAGCAGGCAATCATAATAGATCATTATCGTTATTCGGGTTTTCCATCGCCTATCATTTTCCCCATGTTGTTTTGGCCTTGAATGGTTTTGTGCGCATTGAGCTCCTCGTCCTTTCAATGCAAATCTCCTCAGCGAACGAATCACTGATCCAATATTTGCATTAATGTCCTTTCGTTTCTTATTGTTTCTTGGAAGCATAACCTTCCACAATCTGATAAATAAACAAACCGAAATCAATAGAGAATCTGCTGAAGTGTAATAAAGAGCAAACTTGATGTTATGTTGATGAGTCCAAACATTCCCTTCTATTACCGATTTGCTGGATTGCACGGAAAAGCCGTCACAACCACTGATTGCCCTTCCCT
Organism: Leptinotarsa defecta; assembly: GCA_015342085.1. Taxonomy (NCBI): domain Eukaryota; kingdom Metazoa; phylum Arthropoda; class Insecta; order Coleoptera; family Chrysomelidae; genus Leptinotarsa; species Leptinotarsa defecta. The sequence goes on from WOGO01000331.1 coordinate 1,165, forward strand.
ACGTCAGAGGGTTGTCGGAGAATTAGGTCCAAGTACAACATCAGAAGCTGCTTCAGATCCGGAAACACCATCCGTAGCAGCCTCACAAAAACCAAGCCACGTAATTTGGACTGCGATTCCAAGAATTGCATTTACCGGATACTATGTAAGTGCGGCAAATCCTATGTCTGGTGAAACTAAGAGGCCATTAAAAGTTCGTATTGCCAAGCACATGAAAAACACACAGCGGGGAAAAACCAGCAAATCGGAAATAGCAGACCATGTTTGGACTCATCTACATAACATCAAGTGGTCCCATGCTGGGATCGTCTACAAGAAAGATAACTGGTTTGAGAGGCAGTTCAAAGAAGCTACATGTATCTTTTACTTGATCACTTCAGTCGTTTCACTGTAATTTCATTTCACGTTTCATTGCCCAATATAATTGATATTTTCAGCTATTCATTACAATTTTATTATTCTTTCAAAGATTTTAAATCATATTAAAATCAATCATATCAGACAACGAAAGTCCGAACTAGTAAAAAACATATTCTGCTTATGTTTCCACTATAATTCGGTCTCGGTCACCCTTATAGCAAAAAATTATGCAATAAATACCTGGGTTGGGATAAATACCTGAATCTAAACGAGCGCTGTTCCCACAACCAGAATGTCAACAGTCTTTTCGACGGGCGTTTCACCAACTAAGTTAGCGGCTTCAGGCTTCAGGAAATGAAGCCGCTAACTCTTTTTTCTGTGTCATCGGCATTGACTACGTTGGTCATTAGCCTCCTGTCCTGGGTATGTTATGTTAATAACTCTCCGAGCCACCTAAGGAGCATCATTGTTATTCGCAGTTCGTCAGCCATATAACGTTGCAGAATCATCCCAACTTCAACTAGATAAATTCTCTAGAGAAAAATATCTGGTGGAGGATGGGATTGAACTCACAACCTTCCGGTCGTGAGTTGAGCGCACTTCCACTGCGCCAATTCACCGCTTCTAACTCTATTATTATCAGTGTTAGAGTTAGAAGACGCTGTAGAAGCCAACTTTGTCAATGAAACGCGCATCAAGAAGAGTGTTTGGGAGCAGCGCTTGTATAATTATTCTATCGCAGAGGTTCCACTTCTAACTTTCACCTAATTCAAGGTTCATATATGAAACTAGTTGATTTCAATTATATTTTTTTAGGAAAGAAAGTTTTTGGTTTTCTACTAGTCCATCTTGATACAAAAAACCAAGATGAGGGAATCTTCCAAGGAAGGAAGTAGTAGAAAGCCAAATATTTTCTTTCCCAAAAATTAATCACTCATAAAAATATACCCCTTCAATTCAAATTTTTTTTAGTTTATATCTGAAAGAAACTTGTATGGGTGAACTATACATCTTCTTAAAGTGTTTATCGATGTTTTTTTCGGGAGTTTACGTAGAAACGAGATGCAAGACGTAGAAAATAAAAAGTTTATTTTATATAAAACTAAATTTCCTAAACAATATTTCCTTTTAACAGAACATTTGATCTTTGTTTTCTTCATTGAAAGACTGTCGTGAGATCTGAGAACTAAAAAAAAAAGAAAATAAAAACCACCAACACCGACTCTCGGAAGTCCGATGACCGATGATTCGTCTCTTCGTAGTAAACAATCGAGGATCAACCGCTAAAACGTGGTCGAATACCAGCGCACTTTGGATGCTTGTATATCTTGATTGCCCTCAAGGTGAACATATTAATTGCCAGCCGGCTACTGGGTTACGTTTCGCATTTTCACGGTAAATTAGGAGAGGACCTCAGACATATTACAATATGGCTTCTTTTATCGGGTCGTCCTGTTTGGCTTGGATCTGAAGACTTTTAGTTACGATTATTCAGTTCACTGATTTTGCTTGGACTGTTTACTTTTGTGAGGGGGATAGGTATAAATAAGTGTAAATAATCATTTACTGAAATTTCGGAACTCTAAATATTCATCAAACTCAAATAGGCACGCTGACAAGTAGTGTTTTTCCGCTGATTAACGTGGTGCTAATAAAAAACCATAGAACATCTCGTTTTCTATTTATATAAAAAAAAGAAAATTTTAATGTTGCACTCTGTATATTTCTACCTTAATCGATTGTCAACTCTTTTTTGAACCTATCATCCATAAGCATATGCACATCCATGTGCATATAACGTACATATTCGTTGCAATATCTAATATTCAATTTATTGTAAATAATTTTAATGAGTGTCCGAATACTCACATCTCCTCTTTGCTCAATACATTCTGGGCACATTTGAAAACTTTTTCTGTATCCTTTTAAACAGTACGTACTATCGATGTTACGTAGGTATGGTATTCGTTATCGCTATCTGGAGAACAAAATCGTAACGATTATTATACACCTCGTTCTTCAAAACTCCCCAGAAATGAAAATCCATGGATGTATTGTCTGGAGAACGAAAAGACCATCGAACTGGTCCTCTGGTAGCAATCAAACGTTTATTAAAAATTCAATCAAAAATTATTCAACTCTCAAGCATTCTGTGGAGACGCACACTCTTGTTGGATAGTTAAGTCGAGATTATCAAAAAACTCTTCCAATAAGGTTCTAAAAAACTCCAGATAACGCTTAGTAGCATCGTCCAATGATTTTTGTCCCAAAACATGGAATTTTCATGATTCACTTTAAATAACACATTCATTTTCGTACCTTCATCCACTACAAATGTTTTCTTTCATTCACTCTTAGTTATCATTTTACCCGATTTATCTGTATAACATTAGAAAGTATTTTCGATTTGGAATCATTCTTTCTGGAAACAACGTTATATTGTTTAAGAGCACGATCGGCATTTTTTCTACACACTATGTAAGTTCCAAGCATATCACATTTTTCTGAATAAGTAGAAACCAATTTAATAATCAGAAAAAACTGACTCGAAAATTAATGACTTAAGATAGGTATGTGATGGAATTGGATGATACTTCCATTACACAGGTCTGCGATGAAAAAATTGTAGGATATTTAACTAGAGATAAGTCACAAATTTCACCATAAATTTTCTTATTAAATGGGTTTTTAGGTTCGATAAGGGTTCGATGTTTTTGTATTATATAACCTATATAAGCGGTAAATTGAGTATGGAAATGAAAGAAAAAAATGCCTAGAATTCTTTTAAACTTGTTATAACAGGCTTTCTTGGAAACAAAAAAGAGCCAAACTACAAAACTTTGGTTGCTGAATTGATACAAAACTACAAAATGTTGGGCTGCAACATGAGTGTCAAAGTCCATTTCCTTCACTTACATCTGGACTACTTTGCCGAAAATCTAGGGGCTGTAAGTGAGAAACAAGGAGAACGGTTCCATCAAGACATAAAAGAAATGGAACGCAGATGTCAAGGTCAGTGGAATGTTAACTTGATGGCAGACTACTGTTGGATGACAAAAAGGAAAAATTCACAAGAACACAGCCGAAAAAGTACCGAAAGAAGCTTTGACGGAAAATGAAAACGTTTTTACAAACACTTGTAATCACTTTGCAAACACTTGTGTATCACTATTATGATTAGTTTAGCTATGTAGCAGTTTTTTGCTTTTACTTCATGTTAATTCCTCGTTCCACAATTCCTCGTTTTTTTCTATTTTTTCAATTATTTCATCTTTATTTCGTAGGCAAACCTTACGTGATGGATAAAAAGAAATGTCGTTTTTGAAATCAGCGCAAAAAACTACATAAAATCAGTTAACGAAATCAAAACAATTTTTTAAAAAGTTTTTTTTTGCAAACCTGTGTAATATGATTACCAAGAATACCGATCCCATCATTCAATTTTTGGGTAATTTGTGAATGTGTTTATATCACCAAGTGAGGATTCAGAACGCTCCAGTAACGACAATTATGTCTATTCACTTCATCATTCATCATGAAAAAACCTCCGTCTAAAAAACATGTACAATAGGTTCGGGTTATTGGTCAATTTCTCGCTGAACACCTCACAAAACTGAAGTCGACGATCAGGATCATCTTCGTTTACTTCCTGAACTAGCCTTATTTTGAAAGGATGGACTTTTTGAGCTTTCAAAATCCGAAAAACTCTAGTAGCTGATACACTATTAGCTCTAGCTACTTGTCTGATAGATTGTCGATTATCCATTTGTACATGTCCTAAGACTACAACTTCAACTCCATCATTTCGGACAGGACGGGATACTTCATGTTTTCTGTTGTGAAAAGAACCCGAAGTTCGAAACTTTCCATTTACTGTTCAACGTAGTGATGGCTAACGTTGTGTTCTGGATGATTCGTATCATAAATTCTTGCAGCAGCTTTAGCACATTCATTATTTCCATAATAGGTTGTAACAATAGGTTTCCATAATAGGTTCTTCAGTAGAATAAACCGTATTGGAACACAGTGAACAAGGATGACTGAATAATAATTCGTGAAGGAGTGATAGTTGCCAACTATCTACTTTTTGTTCTGCGAAAACTAGATTGAACAAAAACTACCAGTACAGAAAATGCCGATTTCTGAATCTGCACATCTTCAATAATGTAAGGAAAGCTTTCGAAAGTAGACTGTATTATTGTATGGAACTAGATGGAGGTCATTTTGAACACTTAATCCGTTGATTGTGTTGCCATTGCTATTATTTTTGTTGATTTCCTCGATGAAATGAGCGACAGCGAATTTTCGGTTTTTTTTTAAATGAATCGTTCAACATTGAATTTCCAAATAAAAACTGAACCATTTAAAAAAAATTACAAAAGTAATATAGGGACAAAATACCTTTCAAATGATAAATCATTCGACACCCCATGCCATTGAAAAAAATATAGAAATATCTTTCGAATATAGTTCTCTTATCAATATTTTTTACAAGTCTCCTTTTTTTGTCAGGTATCACTGTAGATAAGGCTAAAGCAACTGATTTGGTGAGGCCTGTTATGAAAATATCGGTTGAAGGTGAAGATATAATTTTCTCAACTGAATTTGGATCCTCAAATATATCATCAGTTCTGAAATTGAAGCAAGAGGTGGAAGAGCGAATTGGTTTGGATATGATTGTTAAGGTATCCCTTTTCGATAATTTTGAGTTGAATTAATACCTCGGTATTTCATCGAATATACATAACCATGTTTTGGACACTATATTTTTTTCCAGTAGAGCTACACAGAAATAGATGGGAATCGAATCACAATCCATTCCGTAGGTCCTAATGGCGAAGTAGGAAGAAGAAACTTTGAGTTCAAGGAAAATGAAATGATTATGGTGAGTAGTCAGGAAATTTAACATCTCTCTTGATAATTTGTTCACATACTTGTATACCTCCGCTTAGCTTAGTTAAAGTATAGAACGGTTGAAGATGATCATGATAGACCTGGGGAAAGTGAAAAAGAATTGAAAGTCTTAACAAAGCAAAGGCATTCAGTTTTGTTTCTAGCTAGTTTGTCCTCAGATCAATATTTTTTCTATAAATAATGGTACCATATTACCAAAGCTGTCCAATAATTCATTCATCATATCACCTGTCTATAAGGAATAAAGGAATATATGACTGGATCTGTTCTGATATTCGGGCTGTGGAATGTTTTAGAGGGACTCCATATTCTATGAAGGATCGTTTCAATCTTAACACCAAACAGCTATTTTAACACCTCGACCCGCGTTTCGATTACCAAGTGATCATCTTCAAGAGGAAGATATATTGGAACGACAAGGATATCCATCGACTGAACTCTTTGTTAATTACAATGTATGCCAGATATTTACTAGGATGAAATTGTTATTATCTTCTCAAAATAGGCTTTATCCAAATAATACACAAAATATTGGCAAAAAACCACATGAATTGAACTTCGAATTGCTTTAACATCCTCCATATTTGCCAGATTTGGCTCCCAGCGACTACTGGCTGTTTTGCAGACCTCAAAGAAATGTTCACCGGAGAAAAATTCCGTTTGAATGAAGAGGTTATTGCTGAAACTGAGGCCTATTTTAAGGCAAAAAAATCGTTCAACAAAAGTGATTTTGAAATGTTAGAGCGGCTCTTTAATGTGGCTTTGTCATTAGGTCTCCACCGTATTTCAGATAATAGCTCTCAACTGACCAAAAATGAGCAGACAGTAATATATTTACATTCACAAAAACGTTACGTAGTTGATAAAATATTGTGTTATCAATGATCTTAAAAGGAGCCGATGCCTATTTTTCCATAGCAACAACGTGTTTCGTTATCAGTCAATATTGCACTTTGATGAATGATTATATCATTGTTGATTCTATTTTATCAATTTAAAAATTGTACAAAATCATCACTTCAATTTTTTATTGCTGTTGGATACAGAAAAACACTCAACATTAGATAACCTTATCATCAGAGAAATAAATAATCTCTACTAACAACGTGAAAGAGTAATATCTGCCTTGATTCATCATGTGCAGATGTTGAATTCTGCCATTTTTAGGTTAGGTTAGTATCTCTTGTACTTAGCAACCTTTCAATAAAAGCATTTATTATTATTATTATTTTCATTATAAATATCAATTACTTGGTGGATGATTCAAAAATACTTCAACGACTTCTCAAATAGTCTAATGAATTATACATGTTTTTCATCAGAAAGTGTAGGTTGTCAAAAACATTATTTTATTTTCCAGACACTTTCCAGTGACAAGCCCAACATCCCAGAAGCCAAGCGATACTACAATCGAATGCCATCTTATTTGTCATAAATCATCTCGAATTATATAATCAATATATATATTTCTTTGTATTATTATCATTAATATTCAATAACTGTTAGTCAGCATAACTATTCAAACATATGAAATTCGGAACAGATAACGATAAAAAATGGTACAGTCGAAAAACTAAATTATAAATCAATTTTCACAATTCCATTAGTTGTCCAGAGCATTTTTGTAAACATAATTTGATGAAGCACGAGCTTAGCGCATATTTGTCTTTGGCAAACTGAGGATTCAAAACTAGCACAGCGTACTCAAGGATTGGTCTAATATATATTTTGTAAATTCTGGATAATATTTCAGTAGACATATTGAAAAAAGTGATCATGTAAGATAGGCGGTTAACTTCTGTATAGTTTTCCAATGCGAGTTTTCCAGTTTAGATAAAGGCTTATCATAACATCGAGATCTTTTGAGTGCTTTATGGGTCTTAAAGGAACGCTCTTGATAAAATACTGCATTTTTGGGTTACCACAACGAAGATGGGAAACTTTTCCTCATTCAGATTCAGGAACCACTTTTGTCACCACATTTCTACTCGCTGAAGGTCACCGATCAGTATATTTCCTTTCAGGATTGGATTTGTATACCATTTTGTATCACATCATTAACGAACATATTGATGAACAGTGAACCAATTACAGATCCCTGGTGAACACCATTTGCTGCTGAGAATCGTTTCTGTAGTTGGTCATCTATTCGAAAACGGCAAAACATATTGGATGAGAAATCTCGATGGCATCGTAGCAGGAGGTCAGTAACACTAAAGTACTGTAGTTTATATAGTCGTCTTCCATGCAAGATCCTGTTGAATATTTTTTTGAAGTCAAGGTGGATAACATCAACATGATGAAACACGTCCAGCTCAGAAGACCAGTGGCCGACACAATGTAGTAAATTCAAAATGGTGGATCGACCGTAAAGAAATCCATGTTGCTGGTTTTCGGGTACTCCAGTCTCAAAGAAAAAAGTACTCAGTTCCTCGGTTACTCTCATCTCCATGCCTTTGCAGAGAAGGCACGTCGAGATAATTTGACGATAGTTTAAAGGATCTAAACTGTCTTCATTTCTGAACATAGGTTTTATTACAGCATTGCTGTTAAACACGATCTGAGAGGTTTCAGTACGTGCTGCGGTAGATTAATTGCTGTGATTTTTGTAAAGATAATCAGCAAACTCCTGGTATGGTGTCTTGGTGAGAGGCATCTCCTTCCACGGATCTGGCGTTAAGTATGCATACGTCTTGGCAATTGCTGCAGCGTCTCAGTGGAACCTTGGCTGATGTATATCAGTCTTCAATACCTGCACTTCTGCAGTAGTTTCTTGGGAACAGGGACAGAAACGATACCAGTACCACAAGGAGCTGGAATAAGTCATACAGTTAGAAACCCGTATTTTCCGGTGACTTTGCAAGGCACTGTGCGGAATTGACATATTTTGTTGCCCCAGCAACCTTCAAGGACTGGTAAAACAGAAAGCTTGGCTAAGATGATGGCTCCACGGATAGCAGTAGCAACTTCTCTGCTTCACTTCACTCCTAAACCGATGTGGCCTTTGCTATCACCGATAGCTACGAAAGCCTTGAAACGAGTACGTTGATCAGCACCAGTCTGTTTTTGAACAGGCATGGACTTCAAAAACCTCATCATTCAGTTCTGATCCAATGAAGAAATCAATGATTTCATACTCTTTGATTGGCAAAGAAAACTGGTAGATCGCCTCCAAAGAGTGGATCTTACCATCTTTTACCAACCGTCCTAGCTCTGGTCTTCCTTTCCGCGACCACGGCCCCTACTGCGTCCACATACACGACTTCTGGGGCCTCTTCGGCCGCTTCCTCTACCACCACTACCGAATTCACCACGGAAACCGCCACGACCAAAGGCTGGAGCTGAGTCCGCCATTGTTTAATACTTCCTCCAACACTTTTGTCGAACCAAAGATAGGAAGCGATTATGATTCATTCAGGGAAGCATTAAGACTAGGGAGTGTTGGAGTGACATAACCTCATGAAAGAAGTATTTTGGCCGTGGTCTATAGGTTTCATGCCTGACTTTTCGTCTACTACCGCGATAGACATTATCAAAGGCGATATGGTAACGGCTGCAGTGCCCCAATTGGTGTTAGAGTTGTTGTTCCCGTTGTTTCAAATGCAGCAAATATGATGATGGTATTTGAATCTGAATCTGAAGTATTAGCGGGCGTGGCATGGTTTCTCTCGATTGGATTACCTGACTTTGTTTGTATACGTTTCGACCCAAAATTTAATTTACGATGGAAGGAGAAACCCAACGGACTCTAGCCCTTTTGGAAGTTCTTATGAACTGGTTAGATTAGGTCCAAAGTGAGTAGGTCTATTCGACCCTACATCGCAACCCGCAAGCCTTCAACAACACCTGGGGTTTACCGAAACTTATTCAGGTGCGGATTGGTCTACATTGAAACCACGAAAAGGAATATAGGTACCCTGAACACAAATGCTCTAAACAAAGAAGGCACTCATCAACTCATTCGAAAATACAGTATTATCTACTTGAAAATACTCAAAATCGATATCCAAGAGTATGAAGAGAGGCAATAGAAATTCAAAAACACAACAAGGTCAGGTTTTCCAATTAAGAGAAATCAAGACACGTCCACTGAAGACTCTTTCACACGGGGAGCTTTACGTCTCTCGCTCCTATACGGGAGCGTTTATCACTCCTACCTACCGCCCATTCACATCGAAATCCTCTTTACTTCCTGGCTCCCTGAACTCAGACGAGTGTTGCCATTTACCTTCTCTACCGTCGACGCAAATCTTGACGACAGAAAAGTCAACGATCAAGAATGGGATGGATAAAGTTGAGAAATCTACGTTAAGCACCTTGCAGACTTCTACCTAACTTTATACGATTTCATTACGGTCCTTATACATGTCGGGACTTTCATCTCGATGAGCAGGTCCATTTGCAGACAGAACTGATTGATAGCTCCATATCGTGACCTGCCATGATAACTAGTATGTAGCGTCAAATATAGAGAGCCGTTTCCACTCCTTTCGAGGAGGAGACATGGCTCCTCAGCTCGAGGTGCAAGAGGCGTGAGAGATGTCATCTCACGATAAGTGGCGGCTCCCGCTCTATGTCTGAAAGCTTCATCCGACTTGTTGCATTTTGGCGCCAGGAGCTCCGGGAGCGAGAGATGTGAAGCTTACCGTGTGAAAAAGGTCTAATGGTGGAGCAACTGGAACAACAAGTAGAGCATCAACTCGCGCACGGCGACAGCCACCACATCGCCTGTAACAATGTCTACTGCAGTAATAGACTAGACGTCGGACATAAACGCCTGCAGACCCAGGAAATAGCTCTCACACGGTTCAAAATTAGTTTCTCTCAATTTGGCGAAGGCTTCTCAGATCCAGAGTAAACATTACAATCTTCGAAGACGTGAATAGACACCTCAGGTTGGCAATTATGGATAGAGAGCACTTGTTGTGCTCTCTGATTATCATAAATATCATATGGAGGTATATACAGTTATCGTCGAGCTAAAAACACACTCTGGCAGGAAAATACAACGTGCGCATGTCAACGTGCGAATGTCAACGTGCGACAAACGTCATTCCCATGAATAATGTCACATTTCCCAGTTGTTTGATACTCCGGTGACTACCCACGATATTTCGGTATAGACATGTAATAATATTGCCAGTCCTTCCAAATTTCCTTTGCTTATTGTCTTGTTCATAAATTTCTAATTAACATGCAACACAAACAAATCTCCAGGAAAAAAGTTCCATTATTAATCATGTTCCATCATTCCCCATTCACTTCTGATCATTTTCAACCATTAACGTCAATCTCAAGTAATAATCCGATAGTAGATGCCTTTTAGCTCAGAGGCTTTATCGAACGCCTAATCATATCAGTCTCTAGCAGTTTCAGTGTTTCGGCAAATAACTTTGATGGGTGTATTAAAGCACCTTCGACCGAACAGTTATGAAGAGTGAGTGAAGTTACTTGGGAACTTGGAACTTATTCAGGATAAACAGAGTGAGGTGGAGTCAACATGTGTTGAGAAACAAGTGGAAGGTTTGTTCCTGGGTGGTTGACGACGCTCCTCGTTTGATGTCGAAAGTTTCAATTTCCATTAAGTGAAGAGGTAAACAAGTTGTTAATTGGACTGTCACAAATGTAAATGTTTCACTCAAAATTCACGAAAACTTCCTGATAAAATTCATTTTGATTTTCGCTATGACTGATACGTTCTTAAGCTAACACACGAATGGAGCTACTAGTGTTGAATCCATATGATTTTTAGTTGACCCTAACCTTCAAAAGATAAGTGTTCAAATTTCACAGATATTGGTTTACAGGGTAGAATATTTTGAGTGAATAAATTTATATCAGTTTGGAGAAAATATATAAAGAGGAATTTCGTGTGTTGATGGAGTATTGCTTCATAGCGAAAAAAACCTGTTGGAGTCAAGACTTGGCCTGATGAACATTATTTGGACTTTGCACCAGAAAAAGCGATCGTTGAAAAGTGGTTAGCTAAGTTTAAACGAGACGAAAAGAGCACTGGGGACGATGCACGCAGTGGATGCTGCCCCAAAGAGGCTGTTACCGACGAAAATATCAAAAAAGTCCACGAAATAATTTTGAATGACCGCGAACTGGAGTTAATCGAGATAGTTCAGGCTCCGAAGATATCGAAGAAACGTGTTGGACATACGGTGCTTGAATATTTGCGTGTGCAAAAGCTCTGTTCAAATATGGAATCGCGCGAGCTCACAATCGACCAAAAATACCCAATTCATTAGGTAAGGTTAGGTCCGAAGTGAGGGGGTCTACTCAATCCTCCACGGCAATCCACAGGGGTTTATTGTGGCTCACACCTATTCATACTCGACCAAATAAACCCAGCTTCTTTACGAAGCCGATTAGTTTGTATGGTGAATGGTCATTCAGGTCAGATGGTGTGAGTACAGCTCTGCCGAACTCTCAAAACCTGATTCGGCCTCCAGCGGAGCAGACACAAAGCATGTGCTCCGTTGCTTCATTATTTTTCAAACAGAGGCGACTCACACTATCTTCCGACAGTCCGAGTCTCTGCATATGATGATTCAAATGACAGTAACCTGTAAGAAGGCCTTAGACATCGTACTTCATCCCTAGAACTGTTTGATATCAAATTTCGAAGGGTGAATAAACGCCTTGGAGTGAGCCCATCCTGGAAGATTCTGCCACAAGCCCATGAATCTTCTTGCCATCCAGGCATTCAATCTTTGTTTGGCAAAGCCTACAGCCATGCCAATGACAGGTTCTGGTTCAATGAAGTTGCTTGCGTAGCAAAGGAGTCAGCAGCCTCATTACCTTCCAGGCCAGTATAGTCAGGAGTTCAGACCAGAAACATTCTGTTAAGTCTTCCTATTGAGGAGAGTCGTTTTTGGCAATTTGCTACCAATTTAGACGTTGCTCGGTAGGAGCTGAGAGCTTTTAACGCCGCTTGACTGTCCGATAATATTTTAGTTGACTTGAGTATAAGGTTTGATTTTTCCAGTCTCTCCGCACACAATTCAATAGCGTAAATTTCCGCTTGATATACTGTCGCATAGGTTCCTAGGCAGTTTGATATATCCGTCTTGGGTCTGCGACTGAAACCACCTGCACCGGAACCGAAAGGTATTTCTGATCCATATGTGAACCAACAACTATCTGCTTTTAATATTTCTTTTTCCTGGAGGATCCAGTCCTCTCTACTCGAGAACAGTACTTTATAAGGCAGCTCGTAGTTGACAGTTGGAGGCATAAAGTCAGAGGTCATTTTCAGAATGATGTGACTTCCAGTGTCAACAAACAGTCTGATGCACTTTGCATTGAATTGATTTGTGCAATTGGCAATGTGAACAAGTCCATATGCAATCCATCTAGCCACTCTCTCCAGAAAAATGTGGAGAGGTGTTAGATCTAAAAGGATCTCCATAGCCTCTGACAGTGTGGTCCTGATGGCACCACTGATGGCCAGCCAAGCTTCGCCTGGACCTTTTTCTGTATAGCCTTCGGCCACCTGACAATCATTTCATGAATCCAATGGATTTGTTTGGGACCTAAACCCCAGGTTTCACCACAAATCCTCCGACATGTCCATAGGGCAGTCTGTCTTTGTGTAAAACTTCTTTCAAGTGAGCGTTCCAGATGAGTTTTTTATCAAGGATAATGTCAAAATATCTCACCTCCGTTCCAAATGAAATGACCAATTTTCATCTTCTGATTTAGAGGATTATCACAGTTTTGCTGCGGTTGACAGACATTTGCTCCCTCAGGCACCAACTGTGAACAACGTCCCACGTGCTTTGGAGGATATTGCAAGCTAACCCTCCCGACGTGGACCTTGCCAAGATGACAAGGTCATCTGCATAAGCTTGCAGATCAACTTTTCTTCTGTCGAGGGCATCAAGCAGACTATCCACCAGGAGCGACCACAGAAGGATAGTACCCCACCTTGAGGGCAGCCCCAGGTGACCCTGAACCTGATAGCCTCGCCTTGAAGAGTCGTAGTTACCGTTCTGTTTACTAGCATGGCATAAATTCAGCTAGTTATGGTCGATTCTATACCCTTCCTAGCCAGAGACAATCCTACATATTTAGGTAGTGTATTGTCAAATGCTCTTCAATATCAAGAAATACAGCAACCAGCAACCTGGAGACTGGCAAAACATAATTTCGTGCTATAATTGACATAGAGAATTCTTGTGGCGGTACTTCTTCATCGTTACTTATCTAGAAGGAGGCTCATAGTAGCTGATCTCGGTAGCTGGTGTTCGAAAATCTGATAAAAAAAGCTAAACAAACATTCATTAGTTAAAGGTATGCCAACCACCTCCTGAGGACAAGCAGAGTCAAGCGACAACCTGAAAATAATCATAATAATGATAAGGAGGCAAAGATGGCGTAACCATTCAACCAATCTTGGAGTTACTGAAACAGTTTCTGCATGTCCACGGCAGATTTAGAGGTTAACCTGCAACTTCCATTACTACACATTCTTATAATGAAATGAGGATGCTTCTGGCAGCTAATATAGAACCAATTCCCCATTTCCTTCGAGGTGGTTACAATCAAACGGCAGCTTAACTGTCCAACTTTTTATTTTTCATCAAATCGATAGATATATGTAGGCGTTGTGCAGTCCCAAACATCGATGAAGGAAAGTATATTGCTACATGTGCAGCCCTATTATAAGCCAGCCAAATTGAAGTTGTACAAAACACTTTCCTGAGGATCTGTGCATACAAGTTAGGTCTAAGAAGGGGAGAATAGCAATACAACAACATTAGAGATCAGATGAATCTATTATCTTTAAAGAATAGAAGAATTATTTTAGATGTATGTTTTTTAAGCAAAATTTCAACTGGCAACATCAACTGTGAGGAGATTTTATCTTTAATTAATTTGAATGTCAACAGACAGACCAGAGCCAGTACTGAAACATTTAAAATACCGTTCCACTCCACAAATTATGGTTTTTTCTCTCCTGTCACTCGAATGCTCAGCAATGGAAATATGTATCAACAGGTTGATATCTTTACCATCTTCACAAATACCATCAAAATTGAACTGAGTCACATTATTTCCTGAAATATTTCCTTGGAATATTCTATACTATTTCATCATTATATTGCTTTCTTTTTATAATATATATCATATTATTATTATTGTGATATGTATTTATTATCTTTAGTTCAGTTTAAGATTTCACAAACTTTTTTTTTCATTTTTCTCCATGACAAAATTGTAATGTGATTTTTATCACTATATTACTGTATTGTTTTTTTTATATTATGTATTATGCATTTATTGAATTTATTATCTTTAATTCAGTTAAGATTTTACAAATTATTTTTTATAACAAATTGTTATTGGGACTACCCGTTGAATAAATAAATAAATAAATGAAATAAATAAGAATTTTCCTACCTATTTGGTTGCAGTCTTGGGTGTAAAGGCGAAACATTAGATAACCTAACGTCATATCCAGAGGCAACGCCTGCTAACATGGCAGCTATATTATACAATACTAATTCCACTATGCTGAACTTTGGTTTCATTCGTTGTCCTGAAACACAAAATAAAAATTCCCAAATCCAAAAGAAGGAATAGAAACATGTGTGTAATAATCCACTCAAATTAATAAAAAACATAACCAAATTGAAATTACTAAGCACAATTGTTTGTAAGGCTCGATTGTACTAAATTCTAGGTCTTGGTTCTCAACTCATGTTTGTTAGATTCGTGTGGTTGAAGAATACCACTGTTACAACAAGGACTTCGTCCATATTGATACATTTTAAACACCTTGTACAAAAACATCTGAATCCAATTGATCAGACTCATCTATATGTCACCAACTTTATCTTGAAGAAATACCCTGTATATACAGTTTCAATATTTGATTGGGTGACTATGTATGGTTCTGAGAAGAAAACTCTTAATTTATACGGCTTCACTTGTAACTTTTCTTAATAAAAACAAATCATTCTTGTTTTTTTGCTATATTTTCTATTTAAATTTCTTTTCCACTGCAAGGCAACTAGGTGGAAGATATCTTTACCATTACCGCCCAGCTTGTCTTTTTTGTCTTCATTTGAGTAGTTCAACTTAGTTCCACAGATGAAACTTGTACATGTACATCTAGAACCCCGTATATTTTTCTACACGATTTGGTAGAATATATGTTCAACGATGTAGCACAAAAGACCATTTCCATTCAAAATTGAAATCTAATCTAATCTAATACGAATGATAACCCTGAAAAGTCGAAAATTGTGGCGAGCTAAGGATTGACGAGGTCTTACATGTCAACGGGCGATCCGTATGATGTCATCTGTGGAAATATTGCCAAACAACTTAATGTTGTGGGAAACAAAATACGATTTTCAGAAATGAAAATTTGGGGATTGAAACTTGTCACCAACTGACCTTCTTTTTATTATATTTTTCAAATAACTTGCGTTATGTAGTCGAAAAAAAAAAGTTATATTTTATCAAAGATGTAGAAAACTATAAAGGATCCTATTTGAATTACTTGAATCGGGTTTTTCCTGGTTGAACCAAAATAGGTTTTCAACGGTTTTTTCATCAAAAATATCGTTTCAAATTTCAAAATTCTTAGCCCAGAAAGACCTAATGGAGACGTGTCATAATTTTGTTGTCAACCAGTATGATGCGAGTTATCTCGTACCATTGAATTAAAACAAAACAAACTACCTCAGATTTCAGATAGTGAAAAATCAGATTCAACGTGCTTAGTATTTATCCCAAATTTTTTCAACTACATGTAAATACCTAATTTTATTTAATTCTGCTCAAATATTTTCTCACGAAGAGAAGAACAAGAGACTTGTATGTCACAATGTTCATTCACTGCTTATGTAAAAAAAAATCACTTTAATATATACATAGTATATATGTATGTGTATATGTGTATATATGTATATATATTGTCAAGTTATTTATTCATTTTATTCGTTTATTTATTTATGTATTGTGTATTTATTCATGTATTGTGTATTTATTAATGTTTTTACGATATTAGTGTATTTATCTATGTATTGTATATTTATTCATTCATTTATTCATGTTTTACTAGGCGATATCACGCACAAGAAACATCTTTTTCGAAAATGTTTCT
>WOGO01000332.1:0-25266 GCA_015342085.1 Leptinotarsa defecta
GCTTTGGTAAACAAAGATTGCTGCGATTTGAGTCCGCGTTTCAAAGCTTCAAATTTTTCCTTCCGCAAACTTCCTGTATACTTGGAGTAACTTTGAAGATGTTTCGATACATAATGTCGTTTAATATTATAGTCTTTGAGAACAGCTATGGTTTCATTACAAATCAAACATAGCGCCTTATTACTGGACTCAATTACAAAATACTGAAATTTCCATTTTTCTTGGAACGTTCTGCATTCACTGTCGATTTTTCGCTTCGTTTCCATCCTAACAAATCACACATAAAAACAATAAGTCAAATCCAAATACTTTCATTGGCGGGTGTTACCTTATTTCACAACAGACAGTTTCGCTTCCTTCGCCTTTCCTACGCAGACTAACTCTCAGTTGCGCCGCTAGCCTTTTTATATGCAATTATTACTGCCATCTCGAGGTGATCAGAATACACTAGCTAGAACCAGAACTTTCTCTAACCAACGCTGTAATTCCAAATATTTGATTACGCCTAATGCCACCTAGCGGATAGCTGAAAAAGATAGTACATAGTACCACTACTCGCGTTAAGTGTCACAATACACAATAATAATTGAAATGCAAAAAAAGCGTAAGTTTGCTTATGTCACGCACTTTGCTACTATCTTAGTCTAGAAATATAGTTAAGGGCAGAAATTGGTCCTTGGAACAAACTGAAAAAATCATTATGGCCTGAAGGCTTCAAAGTTTGGAGACCCCTGCCTTAGAGGGTTGAAACAGCGCTGTCTGGTATTGGATCAAAAGTTTAGTTATATGTGTTGCAGTGAAAGCTGCAGGACTAATCTCGTTCAGCTGTCGATGTCAAAGCTTGACTTTGTAATTGACTCGTTTATCTTTGATATCCGAGGATTAAGTCTTCTGTCGATCATATGACGAGTTCGTAGGAAAAGATTTCTTCACCTTTATTTTGAGGCTTGTTATTTTTGGGACAGTTAAGTGGTTCAGCCTAGCGTAGCGATCAAAACAAGGCTGTCTGGTGTTGGATCACCAGTTTATCACAAAAATAGTCAAGCAAATGGTGTTAATTAAAATACTCATTATATATTTATTCTACTGACCAATTATGGAGGTAATCAATATGTTTTCTCCTGCCGATATGATTTTTTCGAAACAATGAAGAAATATTCACCACAGTAAATCTAACTTGAAAAATCTCCCACGACCCTAATACGAAAATTGGTCGAAGTTTCATTATTTTAATAAATCCAAAAAAGTTTCATGCCAAAATGTTTCAAACAATAATTTATGCCCCGAACGAGAAAAGTTTCGGAAACTTTTTTAATAAATTTCGTCATACTTCCTTCAGTTGTTCCCAATTCCAACATCGATAATATAGTGGAAAATCTGTATGATTGTAGACTGAACCTGTATAATAATCTTTATATTTGAAATTAGTTATTGAATAAGAAATATATTCACTAGTATTGTTGATAGATTTCAATATTTCATCGCGCGTTGAAGGGTAATGTTTCACTCATCCTCAGCTCACTCTACTACTTTTAAAGGTTGTTGTAGTTTGGTGGGGGGAGAGGAAAGCTGGTTAACGGAAACATAGATTTGAACAGACTTTATATTCGCCAAACCATCCAGGTTTGTTTTATACTATTACCACCAAAAATATCTCCACAATTTATTTCCTGAAGGAATATGAAATGGTCAGTAGGGGAGACCGAAGCAAGATGGAGTTTGGGGCAGGACGGCAAGTAAGCTTGTGTACGTCAATAGCAATCTTGTTTGTACCAACGACGGCGTCATTTGTATGAAATTCAGTCTCCGTAACGCTAGTTGCACACACACCGATTTTGGACGGCCAGTATAAAATCGCCGATATTTTATTGGTAGCGGGTGCTTGCACACTCACCGAATTCTTATCGGTCAATCAATCAGTTGCTTTGTTGTCATAATTAGCACGCACTACCAGAACGAAGTTAATGCGTAGTAACTACAATTTCACAGAGCATTCGAGACTGGAATGGTCGGTAAAAAACCGGTGAGTATGCAAGTATGCATTCATGTACGCCACTACTTCCCGGTACTGCCGGCGATACAGTGGCAGTGGACGGCTGCTCACCGGTATTTTACCGGCGACGATCACCGGTAGGCATGTGTGCAAGGTCCCGTTCCCACATGTGGTTCACTATTGGAATTTAGACAATCGGTACAAAGTCGGCCGTCCAAAATCGGTGTGTGTGCAACTAGCGTTAGACACTACTGTTCGGCCGTTCACGGCCGTCCGCCGGTCCAAACCGATAGAAATAGGATTTAACGGTCTGATTTGGCTGAACAGATGAAGAAATATAATTTAAAATGTACCGGAATGTCTCGGAACTCATTCGATAGTAATTAAAAAAACGTGACACTGTCCCCATGGGGTGTGGTATGTAAATGATGAAACTCATCAAGGCGGCATCTTCCATTAACTGGTAACTGATGGCCGAATATCAGCTCCAATGGACGGTCTTTTGGTTCTATTACCGGCAGTCTGTTATTCGGCCGTAAGCGGTTTCAACGGACGACTAGTCTTCTGCAAGAATCGGATGGATCCAGTATTTTTGAGTTTTTTGGTTTTAGTAAGGAGTAAGTTATACTAATACCAATTTCTCAAAATCCATTTCAATAACCCGTAGCTGGGGACGTATAACGGCCGAAAGCTGGTTCAATGAACGACTAGGCTACATTTTTATTTCCACCAAATAAATGTGGTTGTGGTAAGAATTGGATATATCAAATGTCATTTTCAATAAAATCAAACATATTTCATGAGTTCAGTCTAATATAATATAAATTGATTTGAAATCCCTGATAGAATCTGTAAAAAATTAAAAAGATTAACCTAAAAATAACAACTTTTATTAAAAAAAAACTGAGATTACAAAGAAATAACATACAAGCAACAAATGAAAAAATAAAATAAAAAATAGAAATATTAATACAAGCTTAAAATTAAAAATTAAAAAATATTATTAACAAGAAATGAAAATTGAAAATTAAAAGATTCCAAACCAAGTTACGTCACAACATTTCGATTGTTAGTATCCACAGTCGTCTTCGGGTGATAACTGGACTTATTCCCCCGAGATCTGACTATTTATAGGTCATTTGAGTGCTTTCACCTATCCCCTCTTCCCTCTCTCCGCTTCATTGGTTTTAGCGGGAAATGAGTGTTTGGCGGGAGTTGGTCATTTTCCGCTTGATTAGAGGTTTCCATATGTTGCGTAAAAGTTCAGTTATCACCCGAAGACGACTGTGGATAGTAACAATCGAAATATCGTGACGTAACTTAGTTTGAAATCTTAATTTTTAATTTTCATTTCCTGTTAATAATATTTTTTTAATTTTCAGCTTGTATCAATATTTCTTTGTAATTTCAGTTTTTTGTTTGATAAAAATTGTTATTTTTCAGTTTATCATTTTAATTTTTTACAGGTTCTTTCAGGTATTTCAAATCAATTTATGACATTAGACAATGGAAGTTCGAACTGATGAAATACACCACGAAACATTGTCAACCACCTTCAAACAAAATCAACCATGTTTCAATCGAAATTAAAAGAACACTTTGGTGTATTTTTGCTGGTTCCGTCAAAAATATAAACTAAAATGGAAAAAAATATTGTTGAAAATGAAAATGTTTTGCAGTTTTTTCTAATAAAACGTTGTACTGCTTCTTCTAGCTCTTCCGATTTATCAAGTTCATCAGAGGATGAACCTAACTTAAATAAAATTCAATTCACCAATCTCACCAACCTCTTCAGCTGGTGGAAAAATCATGATTTGGTGGATCAAGTTGTTGGATATGAAAATGAATGTAGTTGGCTCACCTGAAAAAAAGCACGAATATAAAAAAGAATTGTTGGTCATACCGCTGTTCCACCACAATACACTGGGGAAAATAAAAATGTAACCTATTGATTTTAAACATACCAATATTCAAATCGTACTAAACTATTTAACAAATTCGATCTGGCAGCACTGGATACAATGGCTGTCATGTTGGGCATTGAATTTAAGAACATTGACTGCAACAATTAATATAGATGAAGAGACCCACTTTTTGGTTCCTACCCCCAGTTTAAACCTATCATCCAATCAATAGCCCCACTTAATATGCAACACATATTGAAGATGTACTGTATGTTACTTGTATACTGTGACGAACTCACCGTTCTTTTGGGTGATCCTAGATGAAATATTCCTGTGATACCAACTAACTGTGTCACAGATTAAGTAGTGTCTACCAGCGTATGGGAGCACGGTGGCGTATGGTTTTTGGTGGCATAGCCACTGAATAACCAACTTGATCATCGGTTCGAACCCGGTGCATGGCCGGCAACCGAAAATGTTTCAGTTCCACTGCGAGCATGATATGTGTAACGTTATAATGTAATATATCTTTAATCCTTAGCCCGGAAAAGTTTCAACTTTTGAGGGTTGTCGTTCGTATGGGGACGACTACTGGTGAACGAAAAATCAGTTTCAATTGAAACCATGTATGTTAGTACTGCCGTCAATGTACAGCTTGTGGTGTACTATAATTAATAATTCTAACACAAATCAAAGTAATTTCCTCGATTATACTCAAATTTACAAGAATAGGAAAAATTCTGTTTAACAAATTTATTGAAGATATTGTTAGTGCTTCAGTTGTAGCAGAGACAATCTTCAACTAGATAAATTGTCGCGTGAAAAATCTGTACTAATGCAATATGTACAAGCGTATAAAAATGTTTAAAGATATAGGAGAAATAATCTTTTTAAAATGTTAATATTTTTTGTAATGTGAAAAATAAAATCAGTATCTTATTTCAAAGAATCAATTCAACTCATAATTATATAAAGTTATAAGTAAAATAAATAAATACAATAAACAGGAAATAAGAAATAATTTTCATTAAGGAGTTACAAAATCGACAGCAATATTGAAAAATTTAATTTATCGATTCCAAAGAAATTTAAAATTATAAATTTTGAAATGTATTCATGATGCTTACTTGGTTAGCGAAATGCTAGTTGAGACATGTGCTCTATTTATAGTTGTAATTATTTTACGCCAGAGGTTCCAATTCTACCTATTATTGTAATTCTTTTTTATTTAAAAAAAACTGACAAAAACGGCTAAGCATCTGAAGATGCCCTATTACTCTAATCAGTACTGTTAAAATGAAAAGCTACCTGACAGCCCTCATCTACTGAAATACAAGAAAGGCCGTAGTTGTCTTTAGACACTTTGTGTTTCCGTGTTCTGCGATTCCGACACTGGTTCCGTTGTAATGTTGTTTGTGATACTTCGTTTATGGTAGTAAGTCATTGCAGGTAGGAAATTAATTAATTTCAAGTTTCAATATTCCAATCATAATTGAAACGTATATTAATTTATTACTCTTTTATTTTTTGTAGAAAATAGGTACTATAATTTATTTTCCTCCTGGACACCACTGAAATTTTGGAAGAGTTGTATCTACATCAAAATGGGGGATTTACACAACAGGTGGGTAATAAAAGTAAATGATTTTCATTTCTTTGGTAGCTGATATGAGAAAGTTGTAATGCAAATGTTTTTTAATGTATTGATTCATCGTATCACAGCTAATTATTTGTTTGGATAAAGTAGATAATGTTTAGTTGTTTTGACTTCTATTGTCTACTCAGAACATATAAAGTTACATAATGTTGCACAATGTTGGTACTTTCGGTAAATATGGTTAGCTGTGAATTTCATTATTTAAAACTTCCATTGTCTAATATGATATAAAATAAAATCCCTGCAAAAACCAATACAATTGAAAATTAAGAATGAATAGCTGAAAATAATTTATTGAGCAAAAAACCCTGAAATTAAATTACAGTGAAATAAAATACAAGCAAAAAAATTGAAATTCGAACAACTGAAAAAAAACAAAATGAAAATTAAGAGATTTCAAACCAAGACTTCAGGACACTTCAATTTTGTTAATTTTTATTTTCTTTGTAATTTATTTCACTGTGATTTCATTTCAGGGTTTTTTGCTCAATACATACTCAATTTTGTTTTTATATTTTTGCATTTGGGTTTCTCGTTTGTTTTTATAATATTTTGATTGTTGAACAAAATAATTTCATTTTGTTTTTTGACTTGCTACAAACATTTTATTATGTAACGTGTTGAAATAAATTATCTTATCTTACCCAGAAAAATTCCTGGAGTATTTGTAATAGTGTCACAATATTTTTCACAAAAAAACAACCCTTATCCTTAAAACGACACTCCAGTGAAATATTTTTTTCATTTGTTGAACAGTTTATTTGAAGGTGCACCAATGTTTTCAAATTGTGAAAGATATTGCAGTTTGAATAACTGAGATATGAATGGATTCATGAAAAGCGTAACACACTGTCGATGTCTCCCAATTGTATCCTTTTTATTCTATATATTTTTATTGGTTACAGCAAAACATCCAAATACTGTCTTATCAGATTTGTGGATGATGACATTCTATATGTTGTACCAACTAAGAGCATCAATATTATCGAGAAAAATTTAGTCTGGGCTCCCTATAGAAGAATGGGATTTTATGAAGCTATTACATTGAAATTCAGTGATGATAGAAAACATCTGGAGAATGTAATGAAATGTATGAAAAGAAAAATTCAAACTGGTAAGTAAAATATATACCCTGATACATCTAGTAATTATTTGGAATATAACTTTGAATAAAAATTATTTTTGAGAAATAAGCTTTTTGGCATTCTGCTTCTCCATCTTTTTATAACTTCTAAATAAACGCTTACAAAAATGTGTAGATCATGCACATATTTTTTCAGATACAAACTGGAAGAAGAATCTTATTCAATGCACCCTTTAAACATATAAACATTGAGTCACAAAAATTATTTTTCCTATTCAGTTTGTGTCGCAAACATTCATTTTGGAGCGAGTGATATCTATTTAAATTCCATAACCACCATTGGAAATTGTGGTGATAGTAGTACCCAACTGATAATTAATTACAATTTCATCAGGAATGGGTCTTTGGGCTGGTTTTATTAAAGTTACAAGTGTTTGTAATAATTTTTCTGATCGAAAAGTAGTTGTCAATTTTATCTTGGTAATAATTTGTCTTTTTTAAAATAAATCATCAATTTTCTAGAATTTTTGTTTGCAGTTTTTTTCTAATATTGATAGATATAATGAGAAAAACTAACTAGTTTCAATGTCGCATAAATCATTTTAGTATTGCTCATATCAAAATTCCAATTTCATTGTTCATTTGTAATTTCTAGATTACAATAGTAAAAGCTTTTTTATTTATGTGGGTCTATTAAAATTTAAAATTTATTCCAAGTAGGTGATCAGATTAGTGAAATGTTTCAATATTTATTTAGGAAGACATCTGTTTTTCTTGTAAGTTATTCATGAATAGATAATAATTATTTAAGATTATGCCTCAGATAAATTCGTGAAAAAAAAGACAATAATTCCCAATGGTTAGAAGATGATAGTAACATGTGATTAAAAAAAAAACGTTAAATTTCATATTTTCAGATGGAAGTGTTATAAAAGATTGCAATTCGGAAATTCATGAAATAAGTTCTTCGGCAGATGCTGGTGAGTAATTAGACCAATTTGTTTTGGAACACAAAATATTTTTTTCAGATAAAATAAATGCAGCTATTCACCAAAATGATGATTCAGCTAAAGACTATATTCCAATCGGATTGGATATAACTGATAAGGTGGGAAAAAATGGCTACCATGAGTTTATGTTAGAACACCCAGGTATATATTGAAAGATACATATCAGCATATTTAGAAATTTTATTACTTTTGTTCCAGGTGAAAATGTTATAAAAGGGGGCCAATTGAAACCTAATGAATTCAATTTTTCTGCCCATGTTGGTACGTAATTCAATGTAAATATTTTGGAATCACCAATTAGATTTTTTTCAGAGGTAATAAATGAAGACATTATCAATAGTGATGATTCAATTACAGATCCTAACTATAAGCCAATAGGGGATTATCAAGTTGAATTGCAGTCTGTATCTGATAAGTTGGAAAACAATAACAATAATAACTACCAAGAGTTTGAACATCAAGGTATATATTAAAAAAATAAATTTCAGAAAAATTATTAAATTTGAAATTTTTGTTCTAGAGAGAAGTGTTATTGAAGGGTACAATTTGAAAACTAATGAAAAAAGTTCTTCAGCTGATATTGGTGAGTAATTAATTTAAAATGTTTTGGAACTTATAACAATTGGGTTTTTTTTTAGAAGAAATAAATGCAAACCTTAACAATAGTGATGACTCAATTAAAGATCCTGACTATGATCCAAGAGGGGATTCTGAAAGTGAAGGTAATGAAAATGCAATTTCTAATCACTTGTTAGAAAGTAATTGAGATATTTTTTTAATATTTATTATAATGTAAAGTGTAGGGTGTAGGTTAACAACAAACTCAGCTTGTCAGTGATACATTGTCATGAAAAAGGTTGAAGTATCTACTATTTGTTTTTGATCCTTGTGTTAGGTCAAATGATTGTGTGGAATTGCTAACAAATCATTATACAACTGGTGATAATTCACCTGACTAGTGGATAGAGTGTTGGATCCAAGGTTTAAAATCTTTGACTAACTTGTAGAAACGTGTGATCAGCACCGTCCCACAGATGAAACATTGAAACATGAGAGGAACGTTGTTTATTGTTATTTTTTTCTAGAAATCATTTATCATGACGTATTTTCTGACATCTCTCATATCTGTACCTCAGAACCAGACTCAACTTACACGAGGCAAACTGTAAAAAATGAACTCTAGGTTTGGCTGCAGAGCTTACTACTCTCGGAAAATACAAAAGGCAATTTTTCACCAGGCGATTTCTCAACTTAAGTTGTTATGGCTTCATTTAAATTCAAATTCTACATACAATGAAGGCAAAACCCAAAAAATTTTAATATTGGGTACAGATATTTAGCAGATATACTTCACCTTTGATATTTTGCGAAGGGAATGCTTTGTTTAAAACAGTTGTTAGTGAAAGATTTTAGGGGATCACACCTATTTATATGATAACCCAATTTGTATTTACACACATTCTCAAATTTAACAAAGTTCTTCAGAAGAAAACAACACAAACCATTTATCTAACATATTTCCTATGGATATTTTTTTAAGGTGACTCACCTTTAGCGTAAATCATAGTATCAAGTCCGAGGAATATTGTACATTCTGACAATGCATCGGTCGTACAGTTATTGCAAATGGCAAATTTAAAACATTAAGTCGAAAATCTGATCTTTTTGGTTTATATATACACTTCATAAAAGATGCTGGTACCATCATCATACACAGGTACCACAAAATCAGTTTTTTACATGCAAGTTCTTAAAAACTGATTGATGTTCCTAATATGTTGTTGTATACCCTGCTCAAGAATTCAGTATCAGAACGTCTATTGATCGCATTAGTGTGAAGATTGATATGAATCGTTTCTATAATCAATCTTTGTAGGTTATCATCATAAACTATTAACCGAACTTTCTCAAAGTCAAAGTTATGACATGATAAATCTGTTCAATCATATTTGTGTTGTTTCAACTCGAACATAATACTTTGTACACTAAGTTTGACTTTTTTCCTTCTGTAATTTGTCTTTCATAGAGGGAGGGATATTTTTCAATTTGTTACAATCTATACATATATAATTTTATACAACCATTCCATTTATATCTTTATTTTAGATGAGGATGAAATGAGCCCTGTAACAGAAAACACTGAAATATTTGAAGTTGGAAGTGCTATACCAGAAAATAAGGAAATTGTTGAAAGTAGGTATTTTTTTGTTTTGAAAGCGCGTCCTTTACATAAAAATCACAAATTTAATGATTGTGATATATAACTATCGATCCAGTATAGGTTTACTAAGGATATATTTGAATTCAGCGTCAGCAGTATTGAAACTAGTGATGAACAATTTTTTTTTTTCAGAACAGAGAGTAAGAAGTATAGAGAATTTATCCATTTCCGACTCTGAAACCGATGGACAGAATATAGACTATAAAAACCTGACCTTACTGAAATCTTACAGTCAATCAAAAAAACATTTCTGTATATTTTGCAAAAAACTTCAGACAAAATTTGCCAGACACCTCATTTTGATGCACAAAGATGAGAGTCTTGTGAAAGAAATTATTTTACTACCAAAAAAAAGTAAAATTAGGTTATCTCTCATAAGTGACATAAGAACAAAAGGAGATTTTTTCTATAATACATCTGAACGCTACAATGAAAATAATCTAATTGTTGTAAGAAGACCAAATCCACTCAAAAAAAGAAATGCTGCTCACTATAAACCATGTGGCAGGTGTGGTGGTATGTATTCATCTATATCATTACAAAATCATTACAGAAGGTGCGAAAAAAAAAGGTTGAAGGGCACTAAAGACACATTAGTGAACAGTAAGAAAAAATGTAGTTTTGTTACAACAGCCTGTCCCATCCTAAGGGATCAGATTTTACCCGTACTTCATAATGATGAAATTTCTCAAACAATAATTTCTGATGACGTGATCTTGATGTTTGGAAACAGAATGGTTCAGAAATATAGATCACCACATTTTCATAAAATGATTAGGGCAAGGCTAAGATGTGTAGCAAGGCTGTTATTAACTATAAAAGCTAGAAAACCGGATATCCTCAATTTTGAACAATTATTCGATCCAGAATATTACGACTGTATAATAAAAGGAATAAATGAAATGTGTGAGTTGAATGAAGCAATTGGTAGTTACAAGGCTGCCTCTACTGCATTTGCTGTTGGGAGCTACATGAAAAAAATTTCTTTTTATCTTCTATCAGAATGCATTAAAAAAAAGCAACGAGACAAACAAAACGATATCAAGGATTTTTTGCACCTTCTGGACGAAGGGTTGCAACATGATGTATATAAAACTGTTGAGGAGAATTACAAAGAACGAAAAAGAAACAAGATTGTTGAATTGCCAACTTTAAGTGACATTATTGCTTTGAAAACATTCTTGAACAATAGAAGAGATATTTATATGAAAAAATTGAGAAAAATGTATTCATTTGAAAATTGGAAAGAACTATTGAGTGTTTTATTGACTTCCTTACAGCTTTATAATAGAAGAAGAGCGGGAGAGATGGAGAGAGTAAAGATAGAGGACTTTTTAAGATACGAGCAATTGAAGGATGATGATGAGATGTTTAGTCATATTCCTGTGGAAGAAAAAAATAGAAAGAAAAATTATGTAAGATTTATGATCAGGGGAAAACTTAGTAGAGGAGTACCTGTTATGGTAACTAAGGAAAATTTTGAAGGTTTACAGATGATTCTCAGTCTTAGGGTTAACACTGCCATTTCCCACAAAAATTCATATTTATTTGGTTTGCCAGGAAATGAATACAATCATCTTAGTGCCACGAAACTGATGAACAGATACTCCAAGCTATGTGGAGCAAGTAAACCCAATACTTTACGAGGAACTGAACTTAGGAAACATTTGGCCACAAAATGTGGCCATATGGATTTGGCAGATGTTGAAATGAAAGATGTTGCAAATTACATGGGACATAATGAAAAAATTCATATTGAACATTATAAGATGCCCAGTGTCACCAAAGATATTCTGAGGATTTCAAATATTCTTGAGCTGGCACAAGGAGATGATGTTCCAACTGATAATGAGAATGAAACGGAATTGCAATCTCTGCAAAACAGTATGGAGGAATCTTTGATGGACTCAAGTTCAGGTCAATATTCTAGCAAAAAAAGGATTTCCTGGAGTAGTGAAGAGAAAGAATGTGTTTTGAATCATTTCAAATATTACCTGGAGAATTATGAGTTGCCGTCTATTGACTTTTGCCATGACATAATTTCTCATAGTGATATTTTAAAGAGAAGGAGTGCAACACAACTCAAGGCATTTATTGCAAACTGCATAGGAAAAGAAAAGGAGTCACTGAAGTTAAATCATGTGACAGGTAATCGAATTCATCAAATATTCTTGCTCTGAACGGTATGATATAAAAAACATATTTTAGTTGTATACCAGAAGAAAGTTCTGTAAATTTTGTTTTTTATATATACCCTTATTTATTCAAATACATAATAGCAAACTCGATTTGAGTAGAAAATATTTTGTACTGTAGATTTTCTAAATTTATAAACAAAATTATAATGGATATTGGCAAATATTCCAAATGTAATTTTCAGTTAACATAATTTTAAGATTCTGTGAATCATGATAATGTGTCAATTAAAAACTTAGATTGAATTTTGGTTCACAACACAAAAACCGTTGTGACTGAATGGAGGGAAAAGTAGTTTATTAGGCCGGCAATATTCTAAATTGTGTCTAAAGCAAAGTAACTACTCTAACAATAAAATTTTGAATTACAGCCCCTATCATATGATATCAATGTACCAACGGAAATATTTATGTTCCTTTCTCTCATACGAAAAGAGGATTTATTTTCTATCATAACAAAAGGAATAAAATCATCTAATATCAGCATGGTAGACGATACAAGAATATATGTTTTAGTTAGCATTTTAGGAGATAAAATTCTGAATCAAACTTATTTTTTGTGTAAACGTAAAAAACTTCAGATTAAATGATTGCTTGAAAATCATCTTGATTACCTTCAACTGGAGGAGAGTTGCACTGCATTGTACCCTATAAACCAAACAGTGACTAAATCAACATTTTCCCGATAAATAGATGGATCAGACGAGTGAAGGAGTGGCCACCGCGATCACCGGGTCTGACGCCACAAGATTTGATGTGATGGGGCCACATCAAATCAGTAGCATTACAATTTTTTGTACAGTGTATGAGGTCCTTTAAATCAAGATATTACAATTCAAAATTTTAGGGTTGGCTAAAGAGACAATTCAGAAAAATACCTACACTATTGAACTGCTCCCTCCATTCTGTCTTAAGGGTGTTTATTGTTCTAAAACAAAATCTAAACTTTAAAAAATGATACACTGCTTATTTTGTATTCATTCAAACATTTTGATTGCAGGGAAAAGAAAACAATGGAGTAGTGCTGAAAAAAATATAGCTCTTAGAATTTTTCAGACAAATATAGAAACCAAAAGACTCCCCTCATTGAAATTCTGTGAAAAAACTATAAAGGAGACTCCTGAATTGGCAAACAGAACATCGAAAATGTTGAAAGCTTTTGTCCATAATACCATTAAGAAGCAGGAAAAATCAAGGAAATAATTATTGTCATAAAACATATTTTGCTAGAGGCAGAATGCCTGCAGAGTAATTTTATTTCAAAAATATAATATTCAGTTGGTTTGGTTACAGGATCAATGTAAAAAAATTGATTTCTTGCCGACGTTTCGAATTTAATTAAATTCTTCTTCAGGGCTCTATAAGAATGAATTTTTATAAATATACCTTCCACAAAACTTATACAATTATTATCGTTTCAATTTCACAGGAAATTATGAGTTATTAATTGAATTACTCGACAAAAAGTATTTTTTTCGTGTTGATAATATTATCTTTGTATATGGTTAGTCTATATACAATGAAATTACTATTTCAAAAACCATCTGACATTAGATATACATATTTTAAAAAAATAAAAAACATTGCAACAACCAAATTTCCGAGACAACACAAAACGACATGAAACAAACGAATGGCTTTTTATGCGATTCTGATAAGGTGGTGTGGCAGAAAGAAAAAGAATGAAAAAAAGGGTAATTTATTCAGGTATTTTACGTATCAAATTGAAAAATGCAGTATTAAGGCCATCAACATCTCTTCAATTTGATACGCAAAGTACCTGAATAATTTACCCTTTTTCCATTCTTTTTCTTTCTGCCATTGATTGAAAAACAGACACCACCTCATCAGAATCACAGAAAAAGCCATTCGTTTGTTTCATGTCGTTTTGTGTTGATGTTGTCTCAGAAATTTGGTTGTTGCAATGTTTTTTATTTTTTTAAAATATGTATATCTAATATGTCTGATACTTTTTAAAATAGTAATATTATCAACACAAAAAAACTACTTTTCGGTGAGTAATTCAATTATTTCTTGTGAAATTGAAATGATAATAATCATATAAGTTATGTGGAAGGTATATTTATGAATATTCATTGTTGCAGAGCCCTGAAGAACAATTAAATCAAATTCAAAACGTCGTCAAGAAAACAATTGTTTTTCTTTCTAAGAAAAAATTGATCCTGTTACCCAACCAACCTTTTTTAGTAACATTATTGGATCACTAAAGTAGTTAACATAATCAGTGTCTCACATCGTGCTTTCATTGGAAGTTTAAGGTTAATTATTATGCTACAGGGAGCAAGTAGAAGCACATCAAAGTTAGGTTTTTTCAAATGACATGTCACATACTGCTTTTCACTTTCGGATTTTATTAGAAAACTACTCAAATTATGTCAAAAATAATGCCAAAATATTGATCCATTGAACAATTACTATTTTCATTAGAAAGTCACTTGCAAAGCTTGTTTTACTATGAAGACATTTTAAAAATGTAGTTTTTCCATTATTGAATAATAAATTCAACAAATTAAGTTTATTTTGGTGGATTTATTATTGATGAGAAAACAACATTTTTAAAATATCTTCGTAGCAAAGCTGACTCCTCTGCTGAATTGTTGTGAATGGTTTCGGTTGGATAGATTAACTTTTTGGCAATATTTTGACATAACTTCTGAACCACTTAGTATAAATCTTATATTTTTTGACGGAATCTGAATATGTAAAGCGATATATAGCATACCATTTCTAAAAACGTTACACTTCGATTTGGTGACGAATAATTCAATAAGTATAATTTCCTATGTCCAAACTTTTATAAGAAATTCTAATGGAAGCTCGTTGTAACACACACACTGTACTTATAGAACAAAGTAGGTACATGAAAGGGTAAATGATAGAATTTTTGAAACTTGAGTTTTCATGAAAAGTCTTTGGTCTATTTTCATTAATGAACTTTTGTCAATATTTTCATTCCTTCTCATTTAATTATTATGTCGTGTAGTTATTGTACCTCTATTGAATTTAAAATGTAATCAGAATCAGTTATTTGTTTTGAGCGATATTTTTACCCTAGGTTGAAACAGTTTCTTGATTGGTGTACGATGTATTCTTATTTTATCCCAACACCAAACTGTTGTTTTCAACACCTCAACACATATTTCAATCATCAAGTGATCATCTTCATGAGGCAGTTTAAACTGAATTTACATACATTTTCTTAAATTATTTTACAATGTTGCCTTTTCTACTAGTCAGGAGAATCTGATAACTTAAATATTATTTCAACAAGCCATATAGTATAATTTAGGTATTGGTCCACTATCGTTATTCATAGTATTATTATGTTTACTTATTTCAATAATCTCGGAGGCATCTAGATACCTTTTGTTAACTTGTCTAACTAATCTCGATGAACTAAAGTCTATGAAATGATTTTGTTGCAAAATATGATGGGCGACTGCTGATTTTTCTGGTCTTCCATATTTTAGGTGTGCTAAGTGTCCCTTATATCTTATTTCAATAGGTCTCAGTCTGTCCATATTATTTTGCATCGCAGTCCTTACATTTAATTTCATAAATTCCAGACATTTCCGACTTCTCGACTTTTTCCTTTGTATTTCCTAAAAGACTCTTTAGTGTCACCTTCATACCTACTTGAAAATATTTCCAAAGTTCTTCGTGTATTGGTGGTATGAAACTTCGTCATTTCTGAAAGTCGAGATTTCTTTCATTCTTATTGGATATTGTAGATGATATAAAAAAATTTTAGATAAAGAATGAAAGCTTGACTTTTAGAAACGACAAAACTCAATATAAATATATCTCAGTTCCATAACACCAATACTCAAAGAACTTTAAAAATATTTTCAAGAAACTAGGCAGGCAGGTGGTATTTAAACAAGTCATACACTACAGAGTCTTTTAGAAAATCCAAAGGACAAAGTCGGATTTGGAGAAGTCTGGAATTTAAGAAATTGAATGTAAGGACTACGATGCAAAATATTATAGACATACTAAAAGATCTAATGAAATAAGTAAATTATGGAAGACCCGAAAAATCAGCAGTCGCCCATCATATTGTGCAACAAAACCATTCCACAGACTTTAGTTCATTAAAATTAGTTAGACAAGTTAACAACAGGCATCTAGATGCCTTTGAGAGTGTAGAAATAAGTAAACATAATAATGTTATGAATAATGATGGACTAATACCTAATAGTATACTATGTAGCTTGTTAAAATGATATTTTATTTATCAGATTTACCTGAATGTTAGACGAGACAACATTGTAAAATAATTTAAGACAATTAAGACACAGGCTGAGATATCTATCGTATAAATAGGTACACCATTGTATGTAAATTCAGTTTAATCTTCCTCTTGAAGATGATGGTTTGGTGATTGAAACACGTGTCGAGGTGTTGAAAATAACTGTTTCGTATTGGGATAAAACTCATGTTATATTAGTTGTAGTTAGTTCATTTATGTATTTTTTTTTCTTTAATTATGGTCAGTTAATTTCAGTTTTTTTTATAATTATTTGTTTCTGGCATAGCCATTAGTATGTAGTTTTCTATTAGAAATTTAATTTTTATGTTGTTAATAAACTTTGTTCATAAATAAAACTCCACCAGTGGTTTTTTAATTTTGTAATATCTTATCGATTTATTGAAAGTCTTATTATTCTGTTTCTATGAATTTATAATTAAAATAATCAAATTTGAGATTGAGTTTTTCTGCAAGATTTTTTATAAAAATTGTACAAAATTTTGTACTGTAAAACTCACAAGTTGTAGATCAGAACTTTGAGGAAATGATGAAATAATATTTGAAATATATAATTAAATTCGGATTTGATAAGAGTGAATTATGGAGAATGAAATTTAAAAATTAATCAAGATCCAGCGATTTTCTTTAAGAACCTCCCAATATATCAGTCAGATTGTAACATTAAATAGGTATATTTTGGTGACTCCTGTGAGAAGCAAAAAAAACATTTTCTCATTATGGTTTTTATTTATGTAAAAACGTGCTCAGGATTTAAAAATCTGCTCCCAATTTTACCTTCTCTCTATTTTAATTTCAACCATTTTAATATTTCATTGCAGAAATGGCAACGTCTATGAATTAAATTTTGACAGCTTTATTGGATAGGAAACGAGACGGCCCGCTCCGTACCAATGTTGCCAAGTGTACCCAGTTCTTATTTCGCGGGAAATTCAAAATGTATCTCGGGAACTACGTTAATAAAAACGACTTGATAAAAATAAGAGTTTATTGCAAAACAAAAAACATACATATCGAAATGGTAGTGATCAATAATATATTCAACAATATTGGTCGAACTGATTTGTTAACAAATACATATTCAGGGGAGTGTGATAGGTTTTCTTGAATTATTGTTAAGTTCTTGTGGAGAGGCACATTCAAATATTTTTGTTGAACACGTTCTTTTTTTTTGTTGATGCGAACCTAATTTCTGTAACAATGTATCTTAGGAGATTCATCTTTGGGTTTCAATTATTCATCCTTTTCTATCAATTTTGTGTATTTAGCCGAGTTATTTATTATGGATAAATGCTGATGTATTTCAGTGACAGTGTCATCATCAAGCTGAACCTACAAGAATTTCTGCTGACCTGGAAGGTTTATTTTTATGAGAAATGTGAATTTTTTCATACTCAAAGGGTGGGGGTTGTAATTTTTTTTGGCGGTAATAATTAACCTGGTCGAGATTCATGTCTGACAGACCCAACCTGCAAAAATTTCTGCCGACTTGCAAAATGTATTTTCAATTTTTTGAGAATTGTGAAGTTTCTGGGTGGGGGTTGAAATTTTTTTTTGTCAAAAATGATCAACCTGGTCGAGATTCATGTCTGGCAGAACCGATCTGCAAAAATTTCTATCCAGTTGCAAAATGTATTTTCATTTTTTTGAGAATTGTGAAACTTTTGTTCATAGTAAGATTAATTGATTAATTGAAAAATACAAAAAGTAGATTGAATAAGAATTTGAAGAGAGACAAAAAAGAGGTAGTTTAGCAAACGTTTCTTTCGTTTGGTTTTGAACCATTTTTCTAAAATAATTTTTTTATATCATTGGGGGTTGATTGTTGTAAATCAAAACTTCGGTATAGAATACTGATTTCTTAGTTTTGGGATGCCTAGTTTGCTAATTATGAAGTGTGTCAATCGAATAAAATTCTAATGTTTTTGTTATTGATGACAGAATCTAAGAATAGACATATTTGGAAAGTTAGGCTCCAAAAAATGTTATTTGATTATACACTATACTATACGGTGCTATTATCCTACATTATCATCTTTATACACCGTATAGAAGTAAACACAAGTAAGTTCACTCTCCGCCATATTTGGGTCAAGATTCCCCACCTCAAATTTTATGCGCGGTTGACCTACAGCGCAACCGACTGAATCTGAGGCGTTTACCAAGCGAGCCAAATTGAGGCGTGAAATATTATTACAGAGTCGTAAGTGGTGGTTTTGTATTTGTGAAAATTTTGTGTCTCGTTTTAAAATAAACAAGTGTTGAACTCTGGGTTGTTGTAATTTGCAGGGTGATGTCGGCATTAATTTTTTTCGATTTCCAACTGACGGAAAAAGGTATGTTTTTCTAGTATTTATTTTCTACGATTGAAAGAATGAATAAATAACTAAAATCATAGAATAAATTGTTATAGACCATAATAGTGGGGTCATTAGTATTCAAAAATGTTTCATGAAATTAATTTGATGAAACTGAATTTTACGAATAGTATTTGCCTCACAAGTAATGATATAAAATAACAAAACAATCGCAGTTCCACTGGAAATCCATAAAGGAAAATAATTGTTGAACCACATCAAGTTTTTGATTTGGCTGGTATGTATCTGTAGAACAAAAATACTTCCACTGAAATCTCTGCAAAACGAAAGTATCAAATGTATACTCAAAAATCCTTTTTTGGAGCCGACTTTCCATTTATATGTTCCAAATAATCTACTATAAATAGCAAATATGCCTATTCTTACATTCTGTCATCAATAACAAATACATTAGAATTTCATTCGATTAACACACTTCATAATTAGCAAAACTAAGAAATCTGTATTTCATACTGAAGTTTATATTCACAAAAACCAATCCAATAATATTGTTGTAAATCATGTTCAAAAGAAAATAACGCCGGACGCCACTGATAACCATAAACCAAACGTGACGACGTAGCTGAGAGCGTGGAAATGTTTTGAAAAATTTCAACAATCTGCATTTTGAAAACTGTATTTCGTTAAACATTTTATAGAAAAAAGTTGTTTATTTTGACGAGATCCACCACATACTTACATGGTAGAGGTTTTTGTCATAAGTTTTTTGCAATTTTAGTTATTTTCATTAAACATTTTATAGTTTTTGTAATGTTCTCAGCAACTTCACTTAGCGCCCTAGGAGCTAAGTAATATGCATCGATATATAAAATTGTAAATATCTCGAAAACGATCACCTCCAGCGTTGTTGAGGAAGTGTACCTTTTTTACTAGGGAAAGGTGTGGAAATTAGGTTTTTTCATGAAAATTACCAAAAGTTCACTGTCAAAAAAGTTAGGGCAATATGAAATAAATAAGGACAGCGTACGCAGCGCCCTCTATATGTTACATGAAAATTAATACGAAATTATAATTTCCCACGTCAAAAAAACCCGGGTATCGAATTTCGTGCAAATAACTTATTTTTTGCAAGAGTTATTTTCAAAAAAGCGAGCAAAAAAAAATCTTTCAACACCCCTTATCTCCGAAACAAAGCATTTTCGGACACAAGTTCATACAGACTTTTTTTCTTGAAATTGTCTCAGGAATACGTCACTTGAGTATTTTGTCATACTTATGTTACACCCTCTACATGTTTCACCGACGACTGGATTAACAAAATCAAAATAGAATTTCAATATACATACGTTTTTCAGTGTAGCACCGAGCAAATGTTGAACCAGAATAGAAATATATTGGAAATTACATTAAAAAAATAATCAATGAGAGCAGATCTACTTAGAATGCAGTAACTTTGGCAACACCGTGCTGACGTATCTGGAATAAATTAAATGAAATAAAAGAGAAAATGTCTTGAGATTTGAGATGTTGAATTATTTATCAACTGTTTATATGCGCTATCTACTTCGAAGTAGAGATGGCAGTTTTGTTTTCAAAAAATATTTATATTTTTGAAGCACGTGACACGTTCTCGGAACAACACGTTTTTCGGAGAATCGGTTCTCAGTAAGAATACAAAACCGAAAAGATTCCAACCTCAGAGTAACAAAAGACAATAAGAGGCCTTTTCCATCCTTAAATGGGGAATGTTCCTCAATTTGAGTTATTACAGCAAATGCAAGTTTGAACAAAATGAAGTTGAGTTTAATTCATGAGTTTTTCAAATTCACTTCGGAAAATATTCAAATTGATGTTTCAAATGTTGGGTTTTAATTTTTAAAGGGATTTGTTTCTGATTCACATATTGGCAACAGCGCCTATATCAAGTTGAAATAATTTATACGTACCTAGATATTCTACTTTAAAAAAGGAAAATTGTCTTTATGAATCAACAATTAAGGCAAAATATAAATTATAGTTCAATACCACCTCCACAAGCCACATAAACAACAGTTGTTTTGTTATTTATTTATATAGAGGAAGATAGGTTGGGTGCACAAAATTTCATATGTCACAGAATGTCTCGGAACTCGGAACATAAGTGAACAGAATAGCACGCCTCTGAAATATGTCATCTTTGTTTGTCTCAAACAGGTAACAGATTCATTGTCCTTTATTAGCTATAACCGATGTTCCCAAATGGTGAAATACAAACGAATCCCTTTGAATGTTGAATGCATTATTTCATTCCTCTCATTTAAGTATTTAAATCTTTTGTTAAAGAAAAAGGTTGAAATGATAAATTTGAAATGCTTTGTTTTTATAGCTCTTTTATGAAAACTACTTGATTTTCGTCAGGAGGAACATTCCCCATTGAAGGCATCATAACTTTGTTTGTTTACGATTAGTAAGTTGGACTTCAAAACAGTGGCGGTTGGTTTAGTTGATAATCGGAGGGATATTATATATTTATAAAATAAATCATTTCAGGTGAAAACTGTTCAAATAGTTTCTACAGGAAATCTGATTCATTATTAATGATTATGGAAATGGGGCCAGTTTTTCTACCACCTACTAGATTTGTAATTATGTATGGCTTTATAATAAAGCACGTGGTTTACTGGGTTAAAATAAATTATTTCAAATGAACTAATTCTTTACAATGATAAATATTGATTTCAAAAGTAACGAACTTTGCTTCATATAATCAGATGAAGAAATTTGTGATTTATTCTCAGATTTGATAAACAAGCGTAACGTACCGCTTGTTCATCAAATCTGAGAAAAAAATCACAAATTTCTTCATCTGATTACATGAAGCAAAGCTCATTACTTTTGAAATTAACATTTATCATTGTTATGAATTAGTTCATTCGAAATAATTTAATTTTAACCCAGTAAACCACGCGCTTTATTATAATAAATAAAAATCTAGTAGGTAATAGAAAAACTGGCCCAATTTCCATAATCATTAATAATAAATCAGATTTCCTGTAGGAACTATTTGAACAGAATACATTTTCACCTGAAATGATTTATTTTATAAATATATATGATATTCCTCCGATTATCAACTAAACCAACCGCCACTGTTTTATGGTCCAACTTACTTCAAATGTAAACAAACTCTCCATAACCTCTCATTACCCGCCACCCCCTCGCCAATAGGTTGTACAGAAAAGGATTGTCCGATACCCATTTCGAATACATGTATTGTATTAGTATAGGCATGATAATTCTATGTCTTATTATTACTCTGAGGGTAGAACAAACCATTCACGCCAACCCAACCGGCTACCGTCCCAACGCTTCCACAAATATGAAAATGGAGAAACAAATTTTTTGTACAATTTTTAAAAACAACAATCTGGATAGTTTCAAAACAATCACTTTTCCCAAACACCAGAACTGCAATTTCTCGCGCGTTTCACCCACCAGGTTAGTGTCAGCGTCTTCAGTTTTCTTCAATTTCTAAAGACGCTAACTTGGTGGTTCAAAAAAATGGTCATTCCATTTCTCCAGAATAAAACAAGTTTGGTATATTTTGGTAATACGATGCAATGGCTACAACATAACAAAAATTCAGTCTGTCTAACATGAACAGTCTCTCAAGATGAGCCTGCGGGTTCTTCTAATGAGAATCGATCCTTGCAGTCCTGAATTAAATTAAATTGAAATGTAGGTATATCGAATTCCAAGACAGATATCAACTTCCAAAGGCCATCAAGCTCAAAGTTCCACCTCAATTTGCTTCCCAACTAAAATTCAATTAGGTGGTAGGTATATATGGTGGCAGTAATTTTAATCAGTTCACTGTTAACCTTCTCATTCTTGTTCCCTCTGCTCATTTGGTATGAATGCAGTGGTACACCGGAAAGAGCTGTCAAAAACATGGGAGGGAGCTGACTGTTTATATATTACTAGTGAAAACGAGGTGTATGTATTCGCCAGAAGCACCGTCGAATTAGATACGGTGTTATTATCTAGATCGTTTTCAACATGTCGGACGGTGCGTGACATTCATTAATAACTTTTTCTGAAATTTTTAACTTTTCTGAATTAAAACAGAATAATTCAATGGAAACTGCATTTTGTGTTGCGTTGTTAACATAATTACATCTAAGTAGGCCCTCGGTAGGTGTAAAGAAAATGATTTATTAGGTCTTTTATGTTACAACGGCCGACGGTTCTCCGCAGGTGGGATTCATTCTTTCTAGACTTTTAATAACTTCTTTGTTCGAACCTATTTTGATTGATTCAGAATAAATATACTCTGGAGGAAATTTTTGACGTTTGGTGTTGTTTATTTTGATCGTATGACAAATTGAATTCAATACATCAAATTCAATCAATAACAAATACCAAAAACATTTTTCTATAGACATTACCTACAACTTGTGAGGTCTCAACAGTACTAATTTCTTTAATAATGGCTGAATTTTTAACTAATATATACTTGAACTTTGGTAAAATTATTAGTTACTGAGTAGATAGAAGGTTCATAGGATTCAAATCGTTATATCACGTAAAGCACTAATTAGATATAATTGAGTCAGTATGAACACGCCTTAGGAAGCATTTATATAGCGAAACACATGTTGCGACTTTGTTAAAGTCAAAAATATGTGTTACTTGAATACATTATAGATTTTCATCAAGTATAGGCCAATTACATCACATATGAAGTGAAATCAAGAATTCAATTTGTTATGGGTATTCTGCCAATCGTTTTTGTATGGTTTTTATAAATTTAAATGTTAATTACGCTGGGATCTTTCCTAATCGTCCATGAAAATGGCAAAGGACCTCAAAATAAGAGTATTTATTTTGTCTCCCGATATAAATTCGTGAGTTCATGAGACAGTGAACATAAGATCAAAGTTATTAACAGCCGTACAGAAATTCTTCACCTTTATTCCATTCGTAATTAACGATTAAAATAATGAAAGCTGTACAAGAACTTTTGTAAATAACTTACCCCCCACTTTGGGCCTACTAAAATGCATCTTCTCATGGTTATGATTTTTCTTTATTATTTTCTTTTACTTTACTCAGTTATTTATGCAACTGAAAATAATTAATGATTCTTCAAATACTAACAGTATAAAACAAGCGTCTGCGCATTCACCAATAACTAGAACAAGATTTCATATCATTTTTATTTTTCTTGGGATACTAAGAATAGCAACGCAGTACTCAACTATATAATGACTATATTGGCCATGGAATAGTCATACTATGACTCCATAACAGCTTTTTCATATCTTTGAGTCATTGATTCGAATCTGGAATATTGCTCACATACATATAGATAGATAATATTGATCCATGTAGTTTACTTATTTGGTTTCAACTAAATTGTTTTTTGTTCTGCCTCCGTCATGGGTCTGGTACTGTTTGCTGTGAAAATTGTAAATTTATGTATCTCATAAATCATCAAATTATTATTGAGAATTAATCGTATTTTTGCACAACTTTTATTCATGAACAGATTTTTGTGGAATCTTCTAAATTCTTCATTTTCTAGCCATTTCAAAGAGTTTGAATATTCCATCCTGATTATCTCATGACTCACCTTGTAATTATCACAAAGTTTCGGTCTCAGTGTCAGTCGATAAGAAACTATTACGATTTTTAATTAGTGGTTCATATTGGAAAGGGAGTCGGTGTGCCTCAAAAAAGGTGTCAGATTACACATCGCGGCAACTTTAAAGAGGTTCTTAATCGTTTGAGAATGACGTAACAAATTGCCAAGTTATTTTTTGGCTACCTATTTTCAGAAGTGGATTGTAGAAAACAAGTGACCTTCATGTTCTAGAGGTATCACGTTACCTTTTTATTTCTTTAGGCTGTCTTCTTTGATTGAGACTTTTGAATTTCATCTGATGATATATTTATGAAAATAGTATTGAACTTCAATGGCTCTCCGATGTTTGTCTAAATGATGACTGAGAAGTGAAAATAAATATTTCGGGCATTATTCAAATTGTAAAGTGGAATTTTATTCGGTCAATTTTGTCAAATTTTCGACTCCTTTCGAAGTTAACAATCGGATCAATATGAAATGATTTCGTCTTTGGAAATAATACAGTTCTAACAAAGTAGGTTTTCAGAAAATGATCATTACTCACCACCTGTAGAAAAAAGCTCATATGTCGTAAATAGGTGAAATTTATAGTTGCTTTTTGTTATCGTTTTATCAATATAGGAATATAATAAATTTATAATTCAATGAATAATGAGTATACTTTTTCGAAATTATTTCCATCCATATATATTTTGCTCCGGAGCAAATGTTGTTAAGAATTTTTGCCAATTTTCAGTATTTAATCAGATTACTATTAATATAAAGACAATGTCCTTGAAACCTGACAATATCGGTGGTTTTCATTAAAAAGGGAGAGTATATTATATCTTAGTATCTATAATCTGATTACACTGGTAAACACACAGTGTTTGGGTCTGCTGAATCCAAAAATGCCACCAGATTTGCTCCATCAGATCGTTTTCAGAAAATACGACAACAGATCATATTTCTAACATATAGGGTAATT
>WOGO01000333.1:0-25220 GCA_015342085.1 Leptinotarsa defecta
GACAACCTTTCATTCTACCTAGGTTCGAATAAGAAAACTCTCATTCTCAGTACAGGCAGTTTTATCAATTATTCTAATACCTACCAAACATCAATTGCACTATCACATTAAAAAACGATAAGGTTTTCCTTTCTCTGCCACAAAGAACCTCGTTTCTTTCATCAACATTATCCACGGAGACTAGAAAATACATTTTGTTTGAGGATACCCTCGATACATGCAAATTTAATTCTGATGGAATCAAAACCGTCGTAAAGAAAGAGCAAACAACAAATACAAAAGTCGACAAAGAGCTCTCCGACAATCGAATGTGCGCTGCATATTTTAGGTTGGAGGGTCCCGGATCTGCATTCAGGTCACCTCTTGACTATGTGTTGCTCTTTTGAAGCGGTCCAGACTTGCCGTTGGGGAATCGACCATTCGCTGAATAAACTATGGCCACTCTGGACAACTTAAATTAGATGGCTACAAAGGCGATGCATACAAAGGTTCCACTTCGTTTATTATCAGGATTTTCGTTCTGCTTTCAACATTATTTCATTATTAAAGACATTAACCAACATTATAAACATTATAAACATTATAAACATTAGAGACGCATAAAAAATATTTCTATACTCTGTCCATCTACGCTACGGAGTGCTCCAAAACATTATCATGCACAGTGCACGTGACCTCCCAGATAAAGCTGATTGTCTTTTTAAGGACAAAATACAAGCACTACAGAAAAATCCTCAAGGCGCTCTAAGTGCGGTGCTTCTGCAAAAGTAGTGAGGCACATTTGATTTGAATCGCTGGAGATCAAATCCATTTGGAAAATACAAAATTTCATTTCGTATTTTGGTTATAGTAATTAATTCATCGATCTATCGATCTATCCTATTCTCTACCCATGCCAGAAGGGAATATAGACGAATATATTTTGGAATCTCGTCGGACCGTTGTTTCTAGTTTCTGTATATGCGAATTTGCACGAATCACGGTCAAATATCCAGCTTAAATTATTTTCTTTCAAGTGCAGAGTTGTCTCGATTTCAGAACTATAGATAGCGCGATTTGATCGCTGTTCGGGCGTAGCCAGACTCTCACAATTCTTGTCATTCCCAATGAGAGATAGTGGGTACCTCGAGAGAATAATATGCCGTGTCGAATGAAACAGACACGCACAACACTCGGGTAAAATGTGCTATTAAAATAATAAACGACAGCAATAAAACTAGGAATTACAAGTTGGTATCGACAGCACAGCGGGCGCTTCATTCTCGCGCATATTAATCGTACGATAATTATGCGATTTTTTCTGAAATATCGAAGAAGATCGCCCAACCTGTTCATGTTCCACTTCCATGGACTCTGGAACATCTCATATGTTAATGCGATACTGATAGTGTTACTGATTTATATTGTAGTTTTTATAGAGTGAAACTGAATGATTTCTCTTTCACTTAACGATGGTATCTGTTGCGTGAGCATTAATGTTGGATAATTTTACCATTTCTCAGAATGTATCCGCCCGAGGGGGTTCGCTAAACTTATCTGTATAACAGGTGTTCGCCAAAATATTTGGCTACTTCTGGTACTTGATTTCTATCAGATACGACTCACTTCTCAGAATATCAAATGGCACCAATTTCGATTAATGACTAGACGTCAGGAATTTATGTCATCGGAAAAACGTTCCCAAAGTCGGTTTAATAAATAAAAAAAATAAGATCGGTGTTGTATCATATGCTGAAAAAATTGCTTGAATATGCGAAGAGTAGTCAATTCATCATTCATTTTGGTACCTTCACGTTGACTTACGACTCCACTATTTGAATAATTATTGGTTTCGCTAGTCATCGCTAGATTTTTGAAATATTACCGTAGAACCTTACCACTAATTTATTTCTTTCACAAAAGAGATGTTCTACGTACATCAGTCTTTTAACTCTGTGCGTTTCAGACAAGTGCAAAAAACGTTACGGTTTCTGTAATCCCCATTTTTTCTTCCCAATCACTTCTTCTGTAGTTTTACTTTAGGTACTTGAAGTATCTGTATCAGCCTATTCAAAAATGCAGCAAAAATTTCACGGCTATATACAACAATACATATCTTCAGATATATTTCGCTCCAGAAATTCTAAAATTGGTACTTCGTGAATGGTGTCCATATACTGAATAAAAAATAATCAACTTTTCGGTCTTTCGAATGAAGCGGAGGCTATGTTCTAATAGTCTCAATTGGAATGGCACCAGCATTTTTGTCATTTCTTGTATATATCAAAATTAATCATTTTAATCAAGCATTTTATTTCATTTTTCTATTCAGATAACCGCGGTTAAAAGCAATACCATGCATGGTAAATTCCGCACACGACATCCATCTGTACCTCAAGCTCGACTTTATGAGGATATTCTGAAACAGCGGCACTCTGGGCTTTATATTGAAAAGGTTAAAGCTAGCCGTAAATTAAAATCTTCATACTTTCATTACAAAGTACGACCAATATCACGAAGTGAACCGATGAGCCGAGGTGATAAAATCTTGGAATTATATGTAGATATCTTTCCACCAACTGAAAATAGAAAAGATATTAATGAGTTTGTGGCATCTAAAACGAGAGAACTTGTTATATAAAAAAGCCCGAGTCGTTATGCTTGTTGGAATAATTAAATGTGTTGACTTTTTCTGGCTCTTGTCTGGATTGGGGAGTTGACAAATTATCGTGATTTTTTAGGTTCTCTAATTATATCAGCTCTTCAATGTTTCGAAAAAGGTACTCTACAGCAAAGGGTATTTTTGTTAATTATTCTAAACTTTCGCTTAATCATATAGAAGAAGTGAATATTAGGATATGATTGGACAAATCGAAATAAATAGTGAAAGAAACAGTAAAGATTCTAATTTGAGACATAATCAAAACATTTTCAGTAAACTGATATGATTTGCTGTAGGACTTTCACTATAATGCTTGCACAAAAACGGCTATATGCATTTCGCTATACAAACAAAAATTCTCGCACTTACAGTTAATATAGATATTCAAATAGAAGAGCCAGTTCTTTTGCTGGTTATAACTGTAATATTTGAACTTGATTCGTCGTGCTATAAAAACTAATTTTCCTACTCTCCCTTGCCTCATTTATATTTCAAAATCTATCGAAATTGCTCCTAGATGGTTGTTGACTGTAGCATAAACTTGAACATAGAACCAACTTCCCTGCTTACGGAATCAAAA
This sequence comes from Leptinotarsa defecta, assembly GCA_015342085.1. Classification (NCBI taxonomy): domain Eukaryota; kingdom Metazoa; phylum Arthropoda; class Insecta; order Coleoptera; family Chrysomelidae; genus Leptinotarsa; species Leptinotarsa defecta. The sequence goes on from WOGO01000333.1 coordinate 3,222, forward strand.
TATATTTTTATTTCATTGGCAAAAATATTACAGGGTATATTTTCCACAAAAAGAAATTCTCATGAAATTACATCCACACTATTATCATCGGAGATGACTATGAAAAGTATTTGAAAGAGGGACAAGAGATTATTTAAATGATGTCACTCGTCATTGAGAAAAATATAAGGGGTAGCTGCTGCCGCAAGGAAGTCAAGTTTTGAATGTGAGTTTTATGGAAAATTGGGTCTCCAAAAAATAATGCTTTTTATAAATTGTTAATTACAAAAATTGTCAATGAACGCATTATCTCTGTAATCATATAGTGATTCTCAGAGAAAATTCACGTTCAAAGTGGAACAGGATTAGAAGTAAAGTGGTAATTCACTTTCTTGCTATATATATATACAAAATGTAATGTTATTTGTTGTTACTCATTTTGATAAGACTGATTTGTTGCTTGGGATTTGATATATTTGTTTCTTTAAACTTTCGTTGAAAATCATTCATTGAAAAGAAACTATATTGAAACTATATTTATCATAACAACAGAACATTTTCATTTTAAAGACTGCTTTAATTATGAATGCCCTCAATAAATTCAAGTTACGCCCTAGAAGTTGCAGATATTTATTGTATTTTTCCAACCGATGACGCCGTCCTTATTATTTTCAGAAATTTCCAATACCATTGCGAATTCCTAACTAATAACTCTTTGGATCACTTGAATGAGTGCTGCATTTGAATAATTTTACTATTCAGTCAACTCTTTCGAGATATTTAACCAGGAGTGTATCAAAGCTCAGTTTTGAAATGTTATCTTCTGCTCAATATTCACTTCAGTTGAGTTCTTTTCTTCATTAGTTTCGAATCATCCCACATCACCTCACACATCATTAGGTTCTGCAATAATGAGGTTGTGACGAGCTACATCATTCATGACACTATAGATGACATGTGAAAGACCTGATGTATAGTGAATCTGCTCGATCAACATGCATTATTAATTATTCTTATCACCAGGGCAGATAACTCAAAAGGGGAGCGCTGTGGTTTTGATGAATTTAAACAACTAAACTTGTTGAATTTCCAGGGAGCACATTTTCTGAGATATGTAGCTTTTTTCCGTGAGAATAAAATACAAGAACAATACGGAAATTTTGATGAATTTATGCACACCATCAAAAACGATTAAAAAAAGATTACGTTATAAATAATCGCATTTGAATACAAATGTAAGATCTTGGATAATAATTATTCCAGACTTGATTACAATAGGATTCAGGTGACGAATATACATTTTGCATGTGGTACCTTATAAATCTCCTCTATTTATGAACCAAATAAAAAAACCCTGAGTGAAATTTATCATCTGATGAGGCTATGTGTATTAATATCAATTAGAGGCATATTTTTTGATAAGGTACATCAAAAAATACTAATGTTTGGTATTGATTCTTTTGTTTCACCATTGCGATAGTCAGTTATCACAATTCAAAAATAGTCACTTCACTCTTTTCAATAACGTATTCCATTGGCATCCAAAAAAAACTTCTTCTGTAAATTATTTCTGATTTTTTTTATGTTCAAGTACAGTCTTTACATTATCAATAATGAGTGTTCTGGACGAACTATAATTACAAAGATGCCGAAGAATTTCAATGTAAACATATTTTTCGAAACTATTTTTATTATCAACTGTTGAGCTGCTAGGTATTCACCTAAGCAAACCCTTTATTCTCGAAAAGAAATAGTGAAAATATAATAGTTGAATTACTATATCACTATTATGAAAAAGTTTTAAAACATCTTCATAATAAAACAGACTTTTTGAAGTTAAGTAATCAACTTTTTGACGTATTTTTCAGCATAACTTCTGAACCGCTGCTGCTGCTGATTACATCAGCAAACGTACTTTGCTGATGTAATTTGATCATGTAGAGAAATATATCTCATTTTATTCCAAAAACATAACTTTGATACGCCTCACTTTTACTAGGAACCCTGACTATTGCAAAATATCTGAAACTTTCATTCCAAGCATTTTTGATAACTTCATTTCTTTATCTCAAACTTCTGATAGAAGTTCGATGTGATATATACTGAATATAATAAGTACCGTAAATTGAAAATCACTTTGTATTGAATCTTTTGAATTTTTTATATTATTATTTGATTCATAAATCTCTTTTTGCAATTATCTTTTCATTATTTCAATACTGAATTTAGAAAATTATTACATATTATAATGAGGGTACTCCCGAGTTTTCATCGCGTAGCGGGTCTTGAGATACTCTAAACTTTTTCCAAGAGTTTTGATCTATGGAGCTAATTTTACTATACTATGAGATAAATGTTTCTATTTATTATCTTTTGCAATATTCTTAGACCAAATTCGAACACATCGATACTGCTAATGCACTGTCACTAAGCATCTCGACAAGGGAGGCACTCCCCACGCCAGATCGAGCTGATTGAATTGCCTCTTATCTGAAAGTGCGGGTAATTTAACACAATTATAAATGCAAGTCACTGTCACGGTAATGTAACGCGACAACTATCATGTGCTCGAGACGCGGTTACACACCGGTAAGTCACACTGCTTGCAGAAGAGCCATGAGCACACACGTCCCGCTAATATCGTTTGCACATATCGATGTCGAATATACAGTGCATCTTAATTGTGCCGTCCTTCGAACATCCTGTTCTCTTACTTCTGTTACGTGTCCAGTCGATTTGAATTTGAGGTGTGGACACTCTAGGATGCAGTTTATTTTATTTATTCAGAGTGGCGATATGTAGATACGTACTTTCAAGATAGTGGCGACAACGAATTATGGAGAAATTAGTTCCGATTTGTTTATGGATTAGGATTGCTGCATAACTGCTATCAAGTTGTCCCATTATGAATTTCACCGCTATGTTTACTTCTGGTCTGAATGTAGTTGTTTGCAAGTGTACCTGCTGCATTATAAGTTTGACCAACCTGTAATGATTGTGATAAATATACTAACAGATGATGTGAATGATACACAAATGCCTTATTCGCAGCCATCTTGAGTTTATTGCGCTTGTGCTTTCATGTTTTCGTGATCAATTTCAACAATCTTATTCCTTGCGCTTGGTTGTACAAGTACTTGGTTGGATGTTTGTTATATTGTTCTGGACATAATTTTGGTTTCGGTAAAACAAAATCTGGTAGCCCATGGTCGACTGAAACTTGTAGTATTGAACGTTTCATTTGCTACTGTGTTGGTATAAGCGTGCACTTCGAGGACGAAAGTAGTATCTGGAAGACTCAGCAACGACTTGTTTAATTCGACCACGACCTACCAATCTGAATAATATTCTTTATAATCGTGACTCTGACCGTGACATCCTATATTCTCATATGACTATTGTTTTCCATAAATTGCTTGCATCGTGAGATCCAGAGCTTTTTCGTTGCCTAGAGTATTTGAGTGGCTAAGCACCGAGTAAAGAGTTAATCTATTCAGGTCAGGTTTTTCAGTTTCTCTCAGTTCGACTTCCATACGAGTCTCGATGTCATTCTTCAGTTGAGCAATTCCCAGAGTGCAACCTGGCTGCCTGTAATAATGTTGACCCACTCGTTATGTTAAGGTCAATATGCATGGAATGTTTCTTCAATTCTATCTGGTATTCAAAGATTCTCTTCACTTCTAATGATTCTGGGATCCTCGCGACTTGATCTGTGTCTATCACAGAAAAAGGGATTGTTTAATATTATTATTTTGGTACAACTGAAGAATATCTGCTTTATATGAGTAATATTATATTATCATAGGATACCAATTTTTGATGAATTGATTCACTTCATTTCAATAACGTGTTTATTTGAAATGACATTTCAAAAATCAATCAATGCATTCATATTTTCTAGTCGAAACTTATTAGACTACTAAGAATATTGATCCATTCAGTTGAAAGTTGAAAAGTTATTTTTATTTTCTAATAATATCTGTAATAAAATCATATATTTACAAATTACAAAATTGAACCCACAATTTTTGCAACAGCAATATAATTTTTCATGAAAATTGGAGCTGTCAACCCGGTGCTGAACTTGTAGTCAGTGGAGAATGATGGAATTTATGTGTGTCAATTCGTATCTCGTGCACAGTCCAATTAGTTATATCAACTACTATTCTATTGAGAAAATGGTTAAGGCTTTCGCGGCTGAGGTGTCAGTGTCACTATTTTCCCGAAAATAGGCAGGTATATTCAAAAATAATAGTTTGATTCGGCTATAACAATTATTTTTATTTTCAGTTAGGTAATAATTGAGGTTCTGACGAGTATATCATTGAATGAAATCAAAAGAATCTAATTCATTCGATTGGGTTATTTCAGTTGCTGAAATTGAGTATTGAGTAAACATTTTTGAAATATTGGATATTTTCTTAAACATTTCTGAATACAAAGTGGATTAATAAATACCACTGAAAGTGACCCTCAATTTGCAGGTTGTTTTGGTTGTTTCAACAAAACTGAAAAATAATGATATTCAAATGATTGGTTTGAAGTGATCAGTTCTGAAAATATAATTTTCAATAAATTTTCAACTTGCTGATGAAACATATATACTGGATTCAATGTGTCATGAAATCCACAATGAAATTTTAAGGACTTGATCATTTCCAGCCCCGACCTACAAGTCGAAAAAAATATCTTTAAACTTGCTGAGAGATAATATAGATATGAAACAAAGTAAATGCTTGAACAGTGTTTCATCATGACTGAGTTTTTTTGATATTTCTTCTGCAATTTCAGAAAATCGAAAATTCAAGAATTCAGCAAGCTGTATTGATAACATATTCAGCAACTCTCTAACTTGCGGACGGGAAAAATACTAAGCACTCATACTCGTATATCGAATCACACAGTAAGTTTCGAATCTGAAAAAGCCCATTGCTCAGCATAAAAGTAATTGAATGCAGAAATCAGAAATAGATACAACCAAAGGCTGATAAACGCACGTAAAGTGAACTATAGGACTTATGATGCACTGTTTGGAACCTGTGTAGTGATGAATATTACTGGAGTTTTTCCCCAACACCAAATCGTGTTTCGATCACCAGTTGGAAAGGGGAATATTAAACTAGAAACTAACGCGAAGCTAACGCTATTTATGCTATATAGATATCCCATTCAGGTAAACCATCCAGGTGTACCAACCATACAGGTACACCAACCGAAATTAATTTTACAATATATATATTACTGGAGTTTTTTCCAACACAAAATCGTTATTTCTAACACCTCGACACGTGTTTCAATCACCAAGTGATCATCTTCAAAGAGGAAGATTGAAACTGGAGTTTCATTATTTTTTTAATGTTTAATCGCGTGCTGTTGCACATCCGTTGTGGATACAAATTACGAAGAGACCCAATCTTCAGTTGCAAATCATGCGGTAGCATGCCTGGCAATCCAGTGAGTTTAAAAACTCTTTTGGATAATATTCATAACTTTGGTGACATCGCAAACTGTATTTAAATAATAACAGTGGTCTAAAACTATGTAGGGGGTGAGAGAAGACTTATTGTGTGAAAGACAGGAGAACGGCTTTGTTCTTCCGTGCTGTTCACTGAGTGAGAAGTGGCACTGGTAGACGCCAGGGGTTGGTGATAGAAAGGTGAAAATTGAGGGTTATATGTTATTAATTAATGCCATATTATATAAAATAAAAACAACATAACTTCAACACAAAAAATGCGGATCTAAATAACCCAATAATGCACACTGAAAGTTTCAAGCACAGTATCAAGTTCTATGATAATATTCATGACTGACAAAAAAACAATCGTACTTTGAAAAACTGCAAAAACATAATAATTGACATGATTTTTAAAATGGATGAACTCAGTAATATTCAACGATTTCTTGGATTTTGCTTTTCAAATCTATAATTTTAATGTTTGTTTTGTTTGCTTTGTGACGCCTGTTCATTCGCAAATGTATTTTGTTCTATGAGCAGTAAAATGTGCATCTATTTCATAAGAATAGATTTCTATTGAATTCTCTCAATTCTAATATATCTTCAGTTCAAATGAATATTCGTTCAACCAAATTACAATATATGTATAATGATATAATATATTCTAGAATAAAAATAATATTTCAGGTACCGTCGATTCAATATTTTATCAAATTTGAATATATACTCCTATAAGAGTAACAAATTCACTTGTAATTTATATTACTATAAAGTCTATTTTTGTCAATGGAAATATATCATACCTACACGTTTCGAGTCTCAATTCACCTACCAAATCATTCCGTTCGAATACATGTTTTGTGTTCAAACAAATGCCCACAAAACACTAATGAATTTCTGCGGGCAAGCTTTGGTATACGTACCGTTGTTTGTTGTCTTCATGTTCAACTCTGTATTCACTTTGATTACGTTTGTAGCTTAGTGTATTCAAATGTTGAATACAAACAAGCCGTTCCCCATTCGCATCGAGATTCATATAATCAAAATTGGAGAATTTACCCTGTTTGTTTTGCTATAATCTGAGTGCACAAAGCCACAAGCTACAATAATGACTTCAAACGGACTCGTTTCTACTAATCTAATCCCTAAGATAGTTTATAACGTAGCTCACACAAAGACTCTGAAGCAAGAAGGTTTGAATTGTTGGCAAGTTATTTTCGAATATTCAATTCGAGTTCAATCTTCCTCTCGAAGATGATCACTTGATGATCGAAACTGTTGTCGAAGTGTTAAAATAACGTTATGGTGTTGAGATAAAACTCCAGTAATATTCATTACTACACCAAAGGTTCCAAACAGTGCATCAAAATAATTTTTAATTAATTTATTTTATACCGCCAATAAATTTTCAATTCAAACGAATTCCAAATGATAAACATTATTAGGATGGCTTCTTAAACTTCTTCTTCTTATTATTAAACTTAAATACAATAGAGCATGCCAGATAAATATCAAATTAACACATGCGCTGAAAAATCCCTCGCCTAAGAAAGAAAACGCGTTTTTTGTTCAAAACTGGCTCTATATGCTTTCACATTTTTTGTTGCTCAGCCGTTGGTTTCATTCCATTTCTGCAATGGAGTGGAAGGCTCCAAGCAAATAAATGTTGATTCATGTCAGTAAATTTTTTATGAATCGACTGTCATGTATAATCTGGATAATTTCTCCATACCTTTTGGAACCTTTGTTTCGACTTTTTGAATATATATAATTCGAGTTCAGATTTATTCAGATACTCATATAATTTGTTTCTATTAAGATGTTTTGTTTGACCCTCTATAGAACAAGTCCATAAAACTGAATGTAGTTCCAAAATAGATACTTGTTTCTCCCATCCTAATGGAGTTGAACCACAGAATTTTATTGATTCCACTTTATAACGTACATGTCTAGCACCAAATCATTTCTAAATATAAAACGAAGTGGAATTTGTATTCGTTCTTGAAAAATTATATATGTTCATCATGTTATTCGTTTTAGATATTTGATTGGACCCCACAATCGACTTGTGGCTACAGACAGCAGCTACATCTCATGAGAATATCACTATTTCACAGAATACTATTAATGTAGTATTGATATAGTCAAACATTTATTATTGACAATATGACGAATATAACAAAAAAGGATGTACGTGTATTTTCATAAAACACTTTCCTAACAGAGCTGATGTTTTATCGAGATACACCAGTGAGAACTGTGGAAAGCTAGTAATAATTAAGTGCTGTCATCTGCTGATCTGAATGAAAGACGGTCACTGTCTCCAGGCGTTTTTTAGAGAAGTACCTATGGCTTATAGCAACAAGTTGTAATTGTTGGATTTTTGCCGGAATATGATAGATATGGCAATATAAATTTGCAAAACGTTATATGTCCTTTTCGAAAAACTATGTAATCGGCAAATAAAAAAAGTATGACAATAATTCTTTGACTTGCTTCTTCTGGATACCAGAAATAACAGTATTGTCAAGAGCTCATTGCATTTTATGACTCTATTCGATGAAACGCATTCCACTTTCAAAGCCGTTTTAGCACTCGCTTCCACAAACTGAAACATCTGTTTTTCAATGAACAAACAGTTTACATCAATAAATGAAATATTATCACCTTTGCGAATTTTCAGCAATGTGGAGACTTTCTTCATATTGTATGAACGAATCGACTATATCCAGTATCTGGCATCGGTTATTGATAACCATGAAACATGTCATTTTTCAATTAAACACATTTTCATACATATAAAAAACAATTACTCCATGATGATGTAATCTAGGTTTTAGAAATCGACAATCGTCTTCGAGTGATGATTGACTTTTTTCAAATAATTCGAGACTATGAGCCAAGTAGTCGCACTTCCCTCTCTTTTTTAGGTTATATCCAACATATACATGGAATGGTTCGAAAGGACCACCATTAATAAAAAGTACAGGAATCTCTCGAAATGAAGCCCTCCATGGAATCATGGATAATCAGAAATGAATACATCTCCGGAATACCTTCTATAAAATTCACAGAAAATGGATCTCAAAATTGCAGTTTTTAAGAGTGAGTGAAGAGGTTGGATAACAAATAGCAACATGTATCTGTAGTAAACTCACAGTACCGGCAAACCTGAATTGCGTCTCCTTTTATCATCGTGTACTATGAGGAAAATCGCTAAGGCCCTGGTCGAATGAAAAATTCAACAGGCAGAATAGTCTCGCCACGAAACTGGCCAAAAACAAGTTGGCTCTTCAATAGAATGCAGTACCAGAACAGATGATGAGGTGAATTGGATCCAAGTGAAATATTAAAACGTGCTGCGGAAGCCATTGAAGGTCTGTTTTGATGAGCATAACAAAAATAACAGGAGGAAGCAACCAACAAGTCATATTTACTAGCATAACATTGAATAAATCGAAGCTGATATTGTCTTTGGAAGAACTTTGAATGTAAGCACAATTGAAAGAGTACGTATTTTTTCAATGCCGCTTTCAGAAAGTGACTCATGGAAGCAAGTGGAAGCCTCTACTGAGGCACAGGCTGCTGCGGATTGTGGATACTGATAATTCTCATAACTGTTCTTTGAATGATGAAGTATATTTCATTTCATTTTCAATGCTCAACAAAAAACATTGTTAACGTCATTAAATGTCTTTGAAATGTTTGAGCAAAATAAATTACATCTCTTCAGTAATTTTTCCCTGAAAAAAATATATTTGAATATAAAGTAATAGAAATTAGGGAAACAACAACAAAAAAAATTAATTGGCCCTCTGGAGCGATTTGATTGATTCTAGTCATCATTCATTCATATGTTAGTCACTCAACAGTAAGAATATTCAATCACAAACTTTTTCTGAAAATATCCAATAATTAACTGTCATCATGAACTTGCCAGTCTGTTTTCCTTCGTTTCCCATCAAATCACCATCGCCTTGATTCAAAGTTAAAGACTGTCAGAAGTGAGATTCATTTACACAAGAAGTAATTGTACGTAACCTTGTTATCATTAGTCGATTTTCGGCCGAGTTCTATCAAAGGATCATGCCGTCGCTCCCTTCCTAGCGATCCTGATTTGCAATCCTGTTTCTGTGTAATTAAGTAATGGAAATCAAAGTTCCACCTTCTAACGGTATTTGTTCAAGAGTTTCGTACGATCCGTTCGACTGTACGGTTTATTATAGAATCCCCTTCTCGACTCTATTGAGAGCTTGTATTTGTTTCAAATCAACACAAGAACTTTGTTGATTACAGAAATGAGTCAAATGAGTTTTGAGAGAAAAATTGAATATAAATGGTGCAATGGGAAGTTCGACAAGACACTATGAAGTTCTAGAAGTTCACAATTTTCCGAAGATTATTTCAGTCCAATTCATTTTAATTCATACCATATTCGTTTTATTAGTGATACTGATTCGCTTGTAATAACCATATTGTCCTATAGCTCAGATTTGCCAAACTCACGCAACTTTCAGAAGTTGATATAAGCTCGAGATTCGAGAGAGTCGACGAAGACTGTTTTTGCCTGGACCTGATTGGCAAAGGATCTACTGGTGCTTGAAAAAATGATAGTCCGTTGGCAAGAGGTGTGGAGTGTTATTGTGGATGAGGCAGAACTTTGACGCTCAGTTTAATTTTCAGACGATGACTACTGCTGACGCAGTTTTCGGTACAATTTTCTCGCAGTAGGACTCTGGTTTGGCTCAGTTGCAGAAAGGTAAAGTGAATCACACCAACCGCTGACCATCATGCAGGAACCATGGTCTTTTTTTGGCGAGTTTTCGTCTTCGAAAATTGCCTACTTTTCATCACATGTGACGATCTGATCTGAAAAAGTATCGTTTTGGTTGCGCAAAAAGAAAGAAGAACAAACATCGAAACGTGACAATTTCAGTCTATCGTTCAAACTGTGGGGCACCCATTTCACGGGAGTTTTGACCTTTCCGATTCTCTTTAAACTATCAAAAACCACATGAAAGTTGACACCAAGTTCTTCCGCCATATCACGGACCTGTAGCGATGAGTCAGTCTCCACCAGGGTCCTCAAATCCCCGTCCTGGATCACTAGGAACCCACCACATCGGGACTCATGTTCAAGGCTAAAATCACCGCAAATCAATTGACGAACAGTGCCTACATTAACACCATCATTTCCAAATGCCTGGTTGATTTTTCGGTCTGTTTCGGCAATTTGGATTCGTACAGAAAGATTGGATGAGCTGAAAAGAATAAAAAATAAAAATTTGAAAATAAATGAATATCATCAATATCCAGAGTACAAAATTTCCTATTGATCTGTATATATACAACAACACAGTAAAATAGATATTTATTAAGATATGGAGCTACAAAAACATATGACACTAAAACGGTAAACACTTTTGAAACAACCTAATACATAGTTGAGAATGTGTGCATGCTTGCTAGCTTGAAGAATGACCATTTTACAGATTTCAGGAAATATTCTAGACTCTTCACATCGAGCATGAGCGACTGAGCAAATTTTATTTTTTTATACGGGAATAATTTTTAATAGTAATTAATCTTACAGCTGAAGTTCAGTTGAGGAAAAAAAATCTGTTTGAAATCTAATTTTTTGTCAACTAGTTGTCGCTCCTCCCGCTCAAATACGTACGACAACCCTCAAATCTTGTGCGAACTGAAGATTACCAAGGTATCACCTTTCAACGTGCGATTACTAGCACTTGTTGGACGATAGGCAAAGAAAACTGATCGTCGAGCCTCACGGCTCGAACCTCGAGGCTCACCTGACGATCGATTCAATGAGTGGGACAAACCATTCATGCCAACCAAACTGGCTACCATCCCAGGTGAAGATGTTCAACATACCTTCTTTCAAAAAAATTATTAAATTTTCCACTGGCATTCTTCAACTAGCATTTATTGAATAGATATATACGAAAAATCGAGTTTGCATTATGCAGACATATGAATTAGAAACTAAATAAAAAAATGTGACCTGACCGGCATTCGAACCCGGCTCTCCTATTCTCTAGACAGGCGCATTAACCAACTAGTGCGAATGGTTGTGAAGAACTTTTTGAGATTTTTGGTATAAAATTCTGTTTAAACTCTTGAATATGAGCCATTCTATACTATAATTCGAAAATAGTTAGCACTGAATTTCATAAATGACTGACGTTTGTATCTCAATCTGTTTATTGCAGTAGCTTTCGGAAATTACACTAAACAGATATGGAAAATAGATGATAAAATATATGTACATACATACAGAATCATTACCTTGACAACAATGTTTTCGTTTTAATGCAATAATGTTTCTGAGAATTTAGAGCCTAGTATTATGGAATTGTACTATAGAATAAATTAACAAACTATTCTTCGAATGCATGAAGTTAACTTGAAGTTAACAAATTTCATTCAAATAGCACTAATACTACAAGAGACTGAATTGAAGATATGAATCGGCTGTCATTCTGCTTGCTAGCTCCGATAGCATAGTTGGTTAATGCCTTGGTCAATAGAATAGCCGGGTTTTAATCCATATCGAGTCACATTTTTTCAATTCGTTTTTCATTTATTCATGTCTGTATTACGCAAATCAAATATGTCGTAATATATAACACACGCTAATTTCTTTTGTTATTGAATGTACAATTCAAAATAAACAGCTTTAATCTGCGATTCAAAATTACCATATTTGATTGACTTACTTTCAAGTTATCGCTATTGCAATTTGTACTAAACTGCTCTTCCATCGTCCTTTAAAAAACTACAAATAACCAGGACGATGTTTCTAGAGTTTTTCAGTCTGCAATCTCTAATAGCCTTCACTGTAATCTCCATGATTCGTACGAAGTTTCTTAAACCCCTCCATAATTATTCATTGTTGCAACTAGTACATTCTGGAAAAACGATAGGCGACCGCATCTCGAACACCATTGCTGGCTTTGTAATATTATTATTTTTAACAAGATTCACATCCGTATCTTCATCCTCAAAATGAGTACTGAGTTGAGTTTTTTCATTACTACCAAAAGAAAATACATACATTTTTCAAATATCCAGAATTAGAATGAATCCTGAAGCAAATTTCCACCCCGTGTATTAAACTTGCTCTCTTGCTATAAACAAACCAACTATATCGTCGTATTCCATTTGCGAACTGTATGATAATTATCATGCGCCCATTGATATACGTATTATTCTCATATGTTCCACAACATCAATAGGAATCATGGAAATTGCTTGTTATTGTACACAGTCGCAAATGCAAACATGTCATCATTGATTCACGCATCGCTTTGTGAAATCCATATCAATATTTGACAAAGGCCTTTGTGAACGATTAAATTATTACATCATTTCATGTCCGTAAACATACTCCCCTAATTATTCGAATTGGTGATATGGGACATCATCCTTAATGTAGAAAATGTCTGTAGTGCTATTCTAACTGACGTGAAATTTGTGCTTATTAGATTGATAAGAAATCGTTTATGGAATCTACCTCTAAGAAACGGCTACATACTGGAAAAGGCATAAAAATTAGGTACCCGTATACAAGAACTTCAACACTCTTCTCTTGATGTATAGTTTCATCTTCTGATAACGCCAACATGGTTGATGAAACTAGCGTCTAGAAGACTGTTGTAGTTTTGGTGTATGAAAACAGTGTTTGTTGTGGAGTTATTGCAAGCTAATGTAGGTACCAATCCTAATTCCTGTCAGAAAACTTATAAATTCAAATTATAGGAAAAATCCTCACTTATTTACTTTGTTGTAGTAAATGTTCAAGAGGTAGCAAAACATATGTGATTTTCTGAAACTTTGACTAGCGTTTCCTAATATAACTGATAACCTGTCCGTGCAAAGCTTATTGTTAAATCATAGAACTTTTAACGGGTGAGGATCAACTGTATTGCCAAATATAGCTGAGGCACCAGTTAACCTAATAATAACACTGGTGTTTTTCAAATACGACTCGACCTCTGAAGGAAGCATCAAACTCTAAATAAAAATCTTCAGATGATGTGGTGCTGCAGGTTTTTCCGGCTTTTCCTGTAGCTAAAAAAGCAAATGCGCCACTGGAATCGAGGAAGTCTCCCCGGAGCGCCAATTAATTTTTGTTGTTTCATAATTTCATGATTTGTATTACTTTCTTCTTTAATATATTCAGATTGCTTTCTTTGATTATTGTAATATCTTACAATGATAATCACCTGTCGAAAATATTGATATCTGCGCTTATCATGAGTACCGATTTTTACTTATATTATTCGTGTTGAATCTCTGTGAGAGCTGGAATCTTAAGCGACAACATTTTTTAAACAATAAAAAACAGGTACAGGTACGAACTAGATACAAACAAAGTATATCGGTATACAAGACTATTCAAAAGTTTCTGCAAGGGTATTTCATGAATAGGAAATTCAGAGTACTACTATTTCAAAGTATTATTTCAGAGTAAAAAAATTGAACTATAATCCGTCATTCCAGGGATATTGTCGGTTGGTTCGATGTGGGTGAACGATCGATTTTCACTTGCTGTCGTCCAACCCTTTCGTAGGAGTGCGACAGCTGGATAATGGAAAAACATATTTTTTTATATTTTTCAATACGAGAAAGAGTAAAGATTACATATTTCACAGTTACGATCTTAATTTTCAAGTTTGCCGAAAACAGACAACCTTGTTAACGGTTCCGAATAGCAACAGTATAATTGACAATAACAATAATTCAAATAAATGAACTAGCTCACCAATATTCCTGAAAAAATTTTGATGATCGCAATTATTATGATTAAAGGCAAATTCAATGTATTTGAAATTGAATAACAGTACAAGGATAGTGAAAATATACTTGTTATGATTTTTTTTTATTCAGATTCCTCTTAGTGGGGTGGACATGTTTGTTCACAATAAATTTAGATCAGACTTTGTAGGTTGTGTATGTTACACTTTCATTTATTTTCAAAGACAATTAATTAATTGACATTTAATTAACTTCAAAGGTAATTTTCTCCAAGGACTTGAGGACGTTCATTATGATCGCTGTAATTATTATAAAATAAGGAGAAAGCAACGTCACGCATTCTATTTTTTTTTCAGTGACTCCCACCGCTTTTTCGTCAGTGAGACTGATTCCAAACTATTACGTTTTGTCACCCACCTAACACTGGAAAGTGTCCATGTCTCCATAAATCCATTTGTTATTCCATAATCAAGTTAAAAATAAAACGCCCCCTCCATCGAGTGCAAATTCTGTAGAAATGGCTCATTTGTCCAAGCATAACTCTCTTGGATTACAACCATAATAAAGTATAAGTGGTACGGTTAAAATAATTTCTCCCCTAGCATTCCTTGTCGTGCCGGCTCATAAATTTCAGAGATTACTCAACATCCGGCCTGTTTTCGTTTTTAACAAACGAATCTCACCTTTCGCACGTCGACAATTTCATCTGTTTTTTGAGACAAGCGACATGTGAACTGTTTCCATTTGAACCGGCTGCTATGTTAAAAAATACTAAAAAAGGATGTTATGTCTGAGAAAGGGTGAAGTCTGAAAAATTACCCGAGACTGGTGTGCGGACGGATAAATCACAGTCCACTTTTCGGGTGGAGAGGAGGTGAGAAAAATTTGTAAGGCTGGGAACCTCAACTGTTTTGAAAACAGGATGACTGTAACAACTATTTAAGCAGTTTGTTCGAATTTATATAGGCCCAAACTTTCACTTAATTTCGGAATGAACACTTTAATGGTTTATTTTTAGCCAGTTACACTTAGTTATGAAACTACCGCTACGCTACACGTAGGTTCGAACCCCGAAGACTATAAAATTGAGTCTACGACCCGATTAATGATTCGTAGGCATGGTTATGGCAATTATTGTATCTATTACTTGGTTTACACTGAAAAGTGAGTCCCCGTATTCGTGTTAAGTTGGAAAAGCTTATACATTTTTTTCAGGTTGTTCACGTCAGTAAAGTTGATTGGCCGGTTGAAACCATTTTGAAATGATTTTTAAATTCAAAACATAATGAGGAAACATTGAGATTATTTATATTGTTTTCAGTGCACTTTTAACTTTTGGTGTACTATCAAATTCAGGCTGGAAATTTGATAATTCAAAAGTTCACAACCTCCAGAATTGTTATTTCAGCAATGGTAATATTTTGACAGCATATAGTGTAGGTAATATATAATTAAGCCTTTGCCCTTGCCAAATCGAAAGCGGACACCTGTAAGGAAAAAATTCATTGATACACATTCATTACACGCATTGTTATATTTCATAGTATCCGTCCACTCTGTTCTTGAAAAAAAAATACTTCGTTTGAATCATCTAAAAGAACAATTCGTTCGTTGTTTGATAATCAATTTTGTAAGATAAAGTGTGAAGGAGTATTCGAATCATATGTTACCACAGTTATCAACATTTTTTTTTATATAAAGTGTTCTGTTAGTTTTGTTAGTAGGTATTTTCATAGGGTGGAATGATTTCCACTTCGAAAGCTGTTAGCTACGAGTACTTCTATTTTTATCATTTTCAGGAGTGCATTTTGAAGTCACTATGTTGAACATATTTTTGAATTTATTTGAAGAACCTTACTCTGAAATAGTATATGAACCTCGGTTATAAATAAAATTTTCATTTCCATTATCAATCAACATAAAGAATGTATTAAATAATAATGGAACATTAAAAATAGTTTTTCTGATCTTGAAATACTGTATGTCCTCTAGTCTACTTTGAAATGACTATCGATGTGAGAAGATTTCTGATAAATGAAAATACATTCTCATTTTGAATTTCGTCCATGAAATATGTGATAGAAGTTAAAGTTGGAGCGAGCGATTTCTTCAAATTCAGTTGTATTATTAATCAAACTTTTTTCTTTGGGAACCACACTTTTCCATGTTAGGAGTGATGACAAACTTTACAGAATATTTTTCAAGATTTTTCTCAGGTTTTTGAAATCAACTGACAGCATTTGCTTTACCTATCTAAAATGAGTGACTATGAGTCTACATTAAATGCACTTATTGATAATTCATTATTGACTAAAAATAATAGAATTCACTTCGGTTGTGCGTAAATGATAGGATTTACAGATCAAGAGTATAAACACTTTTCAAAATTAATCATTTGTTCCACGAATTGCCTTATGATATAAATGTATTATGAAGTAATATCAGATTAAATCGAAAAATAAACTCTTTTTTCTTCAAATTTTGAAAACCTTAAACGCATTGTCCTTTTTGTAATGATGTATTCTTGTCGTTTTCGAAAAATTATTTTGCTGTATTATAATCAATTTAGTTTAAATTCCTTCAACGAACATGAAATCAAGCCAGTGATTATATGTTTTTGTGCATCAAATAAATGAATGATCACTAAAATATTTGCATATCTTGATCAAATAGATTCGAACTTTTGTATTTCAAAATTTGGTGCAGGATTCTTTTATAGACATTGTTATTCCATGTTATCATCAAAACAACTCAACCGAAATATAAAATAATATTATTTTGACTATCGTCCAATTTAAAAAATTGTGTGTTGGGTTCATACAAAAACATCTCTTGAAATTTAATCTGTTTGTAAATCAAAATCAATTAAAAATCGTTCATTGTTTGGCCTTTCATTAGATATCATAGGTCAATTCAGTTTTATGGATTTCAGTAATGAGTTGAGAAACAACGTAGTTTTGCAAGTATTATGCGACTCAGTTCATATAATAACATTCGACTTTATCGTGATTCGTTTTGATTATATTGTAGAATTCGATTAACACTGTAAATTCTCCTAAACAACAACGGTTTAATGAAGACAGAATTAAATATGTGTTATATACTGGTGTCAAAGAATACCAATTATATCTTGCTGAATATAAAATTTTTGATAATTTTACTACTTAACAAGTGGAACAGAATCAACTTCAACATTTCATTATAGAATCAATTTCCGGAAAGGTTAATTTTCAGGAAAGAAACTTTCGGCTTTTCATTTTTCCATTACTAAAGACCGGAATACTTTCGAAAAATTCAGGAAAATTTTAAATATTTTGATATAATATCTTACTTTTTTCTGTCTTCGAAAAAATTCCAGTTTTCGTCTATTTATTGATTTGAGAATGAGAAGGAAGCCTAACTATGTTTATCCTATAAAATAGAGCTCTTTGAAAAAAAAATTTATACAAAATTAGTTCAAATTTTCTATTTCTTCCAAACGAAAATTATTGTACCATGATTTATAGATTTGTATAAAGTTCAATTTAATTTTGAAGAATATATGTAATGTCAACCGATTGGATTATTAACGATATCAAATTCACTTATTCACGTTAGATTGTGATTGTGAAAGCTCATTAATTAGTGAATGAAAATAATTTTATGTTATTATACACAGTAGAGACGGTAGAGTCAATAATTCGCTGATAAATTGACTTACATAGACATGATCTTCACAAATGAACGATGTTGTCTTTATTGATAATTCTTAGGATCACGTCTTGCTTCACCTTGATAAGTGTTTTCAAATGTGTCTTTTTTGACGTAGACACGACGATACTTTCCCAATTCGGCATCATACAGTGTTGAAAGAAATTAGCACTCAGTACATGCATAATAACAGTACACAACGGTGTACATAAAAGAAAAGTCAAAATCTGACACATTGTTGCCAAACTGTGTTGTTTTACTCGCAATAATAAACTATGAAATTATTTTTATTTAAATATCTGTTCCCAAATATTGCTGTTCCTGACAGCAAGATTTGGTTGACCTTATATTTTTGAGCTTTCCTTGGCATCTTCCTGAAAAAAAATTAAGGTGAAATATTTTATCGATTATTTACTATATAATGAGCACTAAACACAATTTCACTTCATCTCATTCTTTTCCTCTAAAACGAATTATATACTTTCATTTTTTTTTTATTCAACGATAGTTCTCCGTTAATTACTTTTTCTTCAAGAATTATTTGAAATAAAAAATATATGTTGCAACAGCCGACAATGACATAAACCTTTGTTCCTTTTGTTGTGTAGAATTTAACGGAAGTAACGATTAGGAAAAGTATTGTATCTGCAAAATTTCCCTTTGACTTTTGAAAAAATAATGTTCTAGAAAATTTCATATCGTTATGAAAAATTTGTACCTATATGAAACCACCTAACTACTACCACTCAGTGTTATTACAAATTATGAGCAGTATTTACCTACTTGAGATTCCCAAATGATTAAAAAAATTCTCTTCTGAAGTGAAACTCAACTATTCGAATCAAGTCAAATTGAAATTGATTTTTTTTAATAGCTGTAGAAGTGGGTAATAAAATGAATCTCAATACTTTAAAAAATTATTTATGCTTTGAATTCTCATATTTGTTTCACTTGTTCAGTGAAGTGTTTTCAAAGTAATATTTTCAACTTTCAACTATTCGTTCTGAGAGTATATCGAAGATTTTTGTTCATCTCGCTAACAAAATCAACTATCACATTTGCTTTTGAATCATTCACTTTTTCAATTTTTATTATCTTGAAATATCTAAGGAACAACTAATAGATATAATAACGTTCAGATAATCAAATTCAATTGAAATCCTTTTAATTCTTCACTAAAAATTCACCAAATATACATGAACACGATCAAATAATAGCATTCGACTTTGAACAGTTATTTAAAAAGCACCGCACTGAAAATCTGGTTTTAGACATTTTAGTGATAATGCATGTAAATTATGTGTTTAGGATTATAAACGACTAACGCTTAGTACGAGTAAAAAATAATTTATTAATTTCAATCGTTAACGAAGTGGTATGATTGGATGGAACAGGTTTTTGTCTTCGTATCTTCCTCTATGTGAAACAGTCATTGCCCCAGTAAATTATTTATTTCTAAGATTCTGTATTTAAATCAACTTGAGCTTGTTTCTAGCTGATTAGGTGCAGGCACTGGACAATTATTTATCCAACTGAATCAATTTATTTCTTAACAAAATTCATTAGTGCCCTGGTATCTGATTCTGCAACACTGTAAATTTAATTCTGCCCCTTTTACCACAGGAGTTCACATTCTACAGATAATAATAATAATAATAATAATAATTCTTTATTGGTGTGATGACATTAAAAATGTTTACACAAGTCAGGATGTTTACACAAGTCAGATAATTGTTAATAGTAACAGCTGTCAGAGCCTCATACCTACATCAGTCCAACAAAATCAGTCCAACAAAATGAATAATTTGACGTCGAATAGTGTTCTATGGAGTCAGAAATATACTAGAACTTAATCTAATGAGTATTATTCCAGTGGATGATTAAAACAGTTTCAATGATGATGTTAACTTTGTTAGCGAAACACGCGTCGAGGACAATGCTTCAATTCAGGCGTCAAATCGAGGATTATATTTTTAAAATCCTAACTGCCATTAGAACACAACTTCATTGTAATGATAAAAAGCGTTTCTATGTGAAGAAATGTTTCACAGCTACCTATGTAGGTACCTATTTTCAAAAATTCGCATCAAATATGACTGGTACTGTCACATTGTAAGACCAATGTTCGTTCATCATTGAAATTCAACTGTTGCAGGAATGGTAATGTTGGAGAGCAAGTTCTCAATTCAAAAGTCAAAAATACATTCCTAATCCAATTTTACCATATTTATATTAGCTTTCCTGTTGATTTTTGGCAGATCTCACATTTTGGACTCACTCACAGAAGAAAATTTTCTTCTCCTGAGGATGGTAACTTTGTTGGCGAAACGCGCGTCGAGGGCAAAAATATCAGTTTGGTGTTAGGGCAATTGATCTCGAAAAAAGTTATTCAACTTTCACACCAAAGGTTCCAATCTCATCGATATTCCTTTATGGAAACGCCATCTATGGGTTCGGCAGAAGACGAATATGAAATATAAAGGCTCCCCAAGGCAATTCGTTGTAACGCCTACGAATATGAATTGCAAAGGCTCCCCAAGGCAGCTACATCGTTTTCGTAAGGCAAGATGTTATATTCTCCACTTACTCAGGCATGTCCTTTAGAAAAAATAGTTCAGTAATGCATTTATGATTGAGCATGGCATCACTGATGGGCCTATGGTGAGTCAAACATTGGTATCAGGTAGTGAATCACAATTGTTTTGTTTTTGGTCTACGATTCCAATCTATTTGTTGAGAAGTCATTGATTATTTTTCCAAATAATTTTTTAATGCAATTGAGATTAGAAAGTCAGATATATGTAAAAAAATTTAGAATTTTCTCATCCGCTTTAAATAAAACTGAATTTTTCATGAACACAATTTGGATGTAATATCCTAGTTTTTCAAACAGATGCATATTTTCCTTCAATCAAAAGTCTTATTTTGACCAAAAAAATACAATTCTCAAATCATTTCATCATATTTAAATAGCATGTGAAGTGTGAAGTCCATTCCTCGGAATTCAGTATTAAACCGACACCACTGACTCTAATAGCATCTCTTGTGACATCACTTCTTAATCAAGTATCAAGTTGAACTTAATTTATTCGCTCAGACGTAGGTATTTCATGTCATTCATTGTCATCAACTATCCTATTCATATTGAAATTACGCACAGACTTATACATTGTAACGTTAACGCATGCAAGTTTCAAAATGGCCGTCATAAATACATGTTAATGCCGTCGCCGATATTCCAGATTTCGCATTCATATATTATCATTTATGATTGGTAATGGTTATATTGGGATCATGTTACTTTTTTGTAATGAAGAACGTACATATAAAATATCGCAAATGCATGTGTTCGCATAATATTACCTCTGGTGGGATCGAAGAAGCCATCAGTAAGATTTTCATCGCGTATGTACTCTGCTCTTAGGAAATTTCTTGGAAATAAGATGCAGGTGTCAAGATGAATAGAATATTGAAATATGTGATATATGTTTCGATATTTTTCTTTTCAATTAACTTCAACAAACTCGTGGTGGTTCATTTCTGGCACTATGATAAAGATCAGATTGGTTTTGTTCGAATTTCTACAAGACAGCGATGAAAGAATGCGTATACGTCATCAATTTGTGCATCCGATAAAAATCCACAAACTGTCCCACACCAATAAAAACAAAAAGATGTGGCTAATGCTCCCAATAACGGCAACATAACGTTTCAATGAAGAATCACCTATATTTTTGAAATTCATCAATATTGAAATGCCCAATTGTGCTTAATTTCATAAAATTTGTCAGCACTTCATCAATTATTCTGTGAAAGTACATTTCATATTCCATATCCCATACAGTTTTCCGTATTCGGAACGTTAGAAGAGCTATTCCTTATTTAAGGTTAAAATTCAAAATTATGATACAGTTTATTAGTTGTGAAAACAACTATTTATGTTGAATAAAATAATTGAACTCGTAGCTTCCATATGGAGAAATGCGTTTATGTGCGGAATAAACTTCCTGCTGACAAATCGAAATATATTCAAATAAAGGGAGATGACTGAAATAAAAATTAAAGAAAACAATATCAACAAAAAGATAGACATT
>WOGO01000334.1:0-25188 GCA_015342085.1 Leptinotarsa defecta
CTCACAGGGTATTCGATAAATGCAATTCTTGGAATCGCAGTCCGCGTTTATCTTTAATTCTTCTTTTACAGTTGTTTCGGGGATTTCAAATCATTTTACATATCAGACAATGGAAGTCCGAACTAGTGAAATTCATCATGAAACATTGTCAATCACCTTCATACAAACCCTTCATATCTTCATCTGTTAGGCATACAGATCTGGATATAAGGGAGTCAGCTACCGCTTGTATTCGTGCTGGGTGATGATGATGTGAAGCCTTTTGGTTTTTTTTCAACTAGTACATCCAAGAAAGGTAAGTCCTTTTCAAAATCAGCTACCAAGCAAAACACATGAAAACGGCAAGTATGTTCTTCTCGAATTGTAGTGATTATGTCAGGATATACTTCAGCAGATATATGTATATATACGTATATATTTATATATACATACAGATAATCAATGAGGTAGCACATATAGGCAGTGATATATTACAGCAAAAAACGAGTTGCACATCAAAACTCACCATTTGTCTTTTGCTAAAAGAAATACCAGAAGAAAAAACTGAGTAGAGCAGAAAGTATACTTTTATTTGTAGAATATAATTTGTTCATCTTTTCGTTCAAAATAATTGACTATCTCTAATAAGGTCCAGGAAGATATCCTGGCAACAATTACAGGGCGTTCGCCTATCACAATGTCCAACAAAACGGGCTCTCCAAATAACATACTTTAAATTATGTATAAAATATTAACAGTAACTATTTTTTTTTTGGTAATGCGTAGCCTGAACACTCACTAAAGGAAGACAACACTAAACACATCCAAATAATAACAGTTTACATTTATTTTAAACAAGTCCAATAATAAAATATACTATATATTTGTATATATATATTTATAAACAAGTCCTTCATATTTACAATTGCAGCTGGCCCTGCGCCTTCCATTTGCTCCGCACTACCCTATCGTAACAAGCAATTTTTTAATGCACTTTTTGAATGAAACACCTAACCTATCTAAATTACAGCCGGTGGGAAACCTATGACGACCTACAAACTTTTCTTTTTGATTTCAGACTGTCACCGTCACTCAGACAGGAGCTTCTGCAACAGAGACGACTTTTGATCAGTTAGCCGCCCCTCCTCCATAGTAGTCTGAAAAACATGAAACATAATCAAAATCAAAGAATAGAAGCTCAGTAATGGGATTATTATAAAGTGCCATTTCTTTGAAAACAGAAGCGTTACGTCAATTATCTCGAGGAGGTTTTGAACTCACATTTTTGTAAAATGACTGAAATGTACATCAATTTGATTCAAGTTTGTTAATTTTCCAAACAAACGGGAAAGTTGAACAGCACAACAGAAACAATTCGATGTTGAAATTCAATAAACAAATCTAGTCATAAGCGAAAGGAAAAAACAAATTCTATTGCTAATGAATATAATTACAACTTTGATAGAATATTTTCAACTGACATAATAAATGAAACATTCATAATTTTTTTCAAATATGGAACAATGATATACATGTACTGGAACCAAAAAAAAAAACATAATCATTGTTTTGGTTGGTTTCCGGTTTTGGTTATAATCTCCAAACGTTTGGACTGCAATTGCGGCAGTCGAAAGGTTTGCGGCAGTGGCGTGGTCGAAGTACTCTTCTTGATGTGTCAAGTTGACACGTCAAGACAAGTTAATTCAAGAGGAAGGTTTATATGTATATAACATGCATAATATATGCATATAGCATGCATAATATAGCCGGATCAGCATTGCACCCATGCGGAGCCGGGGCAGATAGCTAGTATTACATAAAATAATGTAACAACCAGTGAAAAACAATAGTTCTCAGGTAGGTTTCTAATATAGAGTTTTATGGAAATATACTTCCACAAAGTATGGTTTCAGTTCAATTATGATGGATTTTTTACTGCTAAAAAATGCGATCTTTGGTAGTAAATGGTTATGAAATTTTTTACATAATTAAATTTCTTCGAGTGTCTGGTGTTATATGTGTGAATAATGCAAGTCAAAGTAATGTCTGTTATTGAAAAAAATCATGCAGGTATTGTGAGGAATTCCAATGAGTTGAAGTGACACTTGCCAATGTTCATATAAATCTTTTCTGAATGACGAAAATATTATTGGGTAAAATAGTTCCCCCATACAACAATTCCATATCTATCTCTGAAATAGAAGTCTGCAAAATATTTTATTTGTGAATAAATCATTTGCATTTCTGTTAAGAATTATCAACTCCTTGACATATTTGCCTTAGGTGATAGACGTGATGGACAAATTTCCATGTTTTGATTATAACTCCAAGTCATTTAATATTATCAGAGAAATTTATAGTTTGTTGGTTAAGTTTGAGTATTGAGAGGCTGGTTATCTTTCGAGAAGTTTTGTTAGTATTCAATGCAAATAATAAAGAGATTTCCTTTTTGTATCAATTCTGTAAAAGTCATTGCCATGAAAAATGAAGTGATGTCATCAACATAGTTTATGATTATTTCATTACATTTTGCAATCATATGAAAAACATTTATATAAATCACATTTAAAAGAGGCCCCAACTTTAAATGTGCTTTCTGAACCCTCTAACGTCTCCAGTGAATTTTCCTATGTCTTGCAACCTCAAAAAATTCAAGAAAAACGCGTCTCATCCCCATTTTGTCTCCCTTGTTCAATGTTGGCTATGGCATATTGTGGGAGTCATAAATGATTTGCACAGAATATAAGAATCCCTTCTATTCTGTTAGTGTAAGAACAGAAACAGTTTCTAATCATTATCTGAACCAAGTTCAGCTATTTTTTCAACAAAATATAGCTAATTTTATAGTATAACTATCTATGTGCATTATTATTATTGAAAGGTATGTTTTCTGTTTAAAATCTGTTTTTCCGTTAACCAGCTGTCGCACCGCTACGAACGACAACCCTCAGAAGTCGAAACTTGTGTGAGCTAAGGATTAACGAGCTCTTACCTTTTAATGTGTGATTCCTAACACGGTATGAATAAATGTTTAAGAAAAATGAGTTGTTGTTAACCTAACTCTATGTGAAGCTGTCTCGGATAAGCTTCAAATTTGAAAAGACAAATGAACTCACAAGATGAAGTCAACACAGGCTTATGTTTCCTAAACAATTTCTTTTTCTATTTTGTGTATTTTTTGACCATTGCAAAATGTCACAGCTTCAAGTGTTCATTAAATACTGGGAAAAGTGAAAATGGAGAGTCACAAAAGTTTAGGCTTTCATGAATTTCGGAAATCAAAGGATATCAATGCTCAGGTACTTGTTGCTGTATTTATTCGAATGATGCTGAACTTTTTTGAAAATCAGATGTAATATTCACTCTCTTCAAGTGCCTATCAGAGCTATAAATGAATTATTTATCTTACGATCATCAAATTTCAGAAATATCTGGAATATCCAAAAAAATTAAATTTCTCAAAAAATTGCTAAAAAAACAATCCGTATTTGAAATTTCAAAATTGCTGGTTCTATCAACATATGATAGCTCAATGAAAATAAAATTTCGAAATTTTCGGTTTATTTTGTATATCCCGGAAATCAAAAGAGAAATTCTATTATATGTTAAGATTCAAGAGTATTCTAAAATAGACAACAGATTCAACAGACTTTCTTTCTTACTATTTATGAGATATCCACGCGATGACTCAAATTTGAATAAGCCTGCATAAAAATTTCAAGACATTCAAGAAAACATTATGGATTCTTTGTCAGTGAATGACAGTATGTTCAGTCATAACTACGACCCTGAATTGTGCTATGCAGCTATTTGACGTTCCCATTTCTTCACAACAAATGTCAAATATTTGAAGTAGGTGCCAAGAAAGAGAGGGCTCCATGCAACTGGTTAGTAACAGCAAGCGAGATAAGCATAAGTGGACACGTGTATAGCTTACCCTCGAGGTCGCTGGCTGCGGAGACATTGAGCCAATATCTGAACCCATGGCACCCCAAAGTTTCGGGCTATCACTCGCACCTGCACGCAACAATGACATAATTGTACACCATTGCACTCCCTGCAGGATCACCATCGATGCTTTGCACTTCTAATGATTTTGAAAAAAAAAATTTAATCTGGAAGTGGCTTTATTGAACATTTGCCGTTAAATGTAATTGAACGAATTTTTTTTGGGAATATACTGTTCTGTTTCTGATAAAACAAAAGTCAAAATGATATTACAATATTTGGCTCACTAGTTGGGCAAATCTGATTGGTTTCATATTTTATGCATCAGCTGTTTGATACCTGTTATTAACGCCTATCACGACTTTATATTACATGGGATCTAAGCTATTGTTCTATACAGTCGTCTCATAGAATACATCAGATTATTCTATGGGATTCACTGGAAACGAATTTACCATATCTAGAATCCTTTGAAAGGAAATACAAGATCACAATTAGGTGTGATCGAGGTAGGTCAGAGAGTTTCATATCATAATGAGTTGTAAATTGGATACTTGATGCAAATTTCAATAAAGTGAGACCACTATTGCCAAGTAGTAAGTAATTATTCAATGGAAGACTTACATAAAACAAGGTACAAAAGTCTTGGTTTGAATGTATATTCCAAAAAAGTTCGGAAGATTGGATTTTCATTCAAAATATGAAAATCAATATATTCCCCAATGAAAATACGGTGTCACCTTAACCTTGATCTCATTATTTCAACAATTCAAGTTAATAATTAGGCCACTATATATTATATATTGAAAGCATGTGAATAACAATCACAAATTCATTATTAAGAGTAATTTTGAATAACTGAAAATAATACTTTTAAAAATAATATTTCAATAATTGTGAATAACAAAAATATAAACTCATTTTTGGATTATGAACATTTTAGTTGTTTATGACTATTCTGAGAGATATTTCAAGAGTATTCCATTTCCAGATGACTTGTGCGAAAGCAGCGACAGTGATACCTGCCCCTTGATACGTTTAGTAAAACACAAAACACACAACATCGGTAACATTAGAGAGATGGGAGACTTTATAATAATTGTTATTAGGTAAAACATAATATCCCAAAATATACATCCCATATCTCCATTCCCAAAGAATCAAGATCTGTACAATATCTATTGGCAAGGAATGGTTCTCAATTATACTCAATGAATCTAAGAAAAATTTAAAAAGACCATTCACAAAATGAGAAAATTACAAAAGTACATATAGCCAATACAAAAGTAAAAAACATTTCAAATTCACGACAAAACATCGTGATATCAAACATTTTTGGTTGTTAGGGAAAAATGGTTTTATGAAAAATATTTACAAAATTAGATGAGTGCATGTTTCATTGATGATTTAGAATAATTATGGCGAGAAAATGGAAATGTAAGCCTATAATTATGAATCTATTCACTCAATATAAGATAGGAGACTGTCGATAAATTAAGGTACATGAGAAATAAAAATCAGTGGATTAATGAACGAAAAACAGAACTGAAATTTAAAATTTGAATGAATAAATGATTCAAAAAAATAATTCAACTTTTGTTTCAATTCAGTTAATATGTAAACATTTCTAAGGATTCTTCTCTATTTGACTACAGTGCATCAGACAATATTTTCAATTTTCTTATCTTATAAAAACTCCTGACATCCTTATCTCAGACTCACTATAAGAGGCGTCAAATTGTTTGTACAATTTACAGATACTGATTGAGATGTTTACACTTTTTGTTTTCAGATAAATGGATTTCGATTTTATTTGAACTTGGAAAAAATCATTGAAAAAATTTGTTAAAATGCAGGATTTACTGATTTACACGAGGTATTCCGTGTATGAAAAAAATCTTAAAATATGAAAAAAAGTTATTTATTCTAGTTATCAACAAATAAATGTGATTATTCCTAATCTGTGAGAATTTGAACTTGTTAGTAAAGCTGAATTAGTACAAGTAAGCAATTATATAGTGCGTATTGGGCAGAGGTGTGTAAAGACTGTACAAAGGCACATGAATAATTACAATGTTAGTATCTTACTCGAAAGACACTATTCATTACCAACCAAAAATGTTTGAAAAATGGCTTGCTAAAAACCCATACATATTTAACATATCATTTTCAGACAGCCACAATATACTGACAAACAAT
This sequence comes from Leptinotarsa defecta, assembly GCA_015342085.1. Taxonomy (NCBI): domain Eukaryota; kingdom Metazoa; phylum Arthropoda; class Insecta; order Coleoptera; family Chrysomelidae; genus Leptinotarsa; species Leptinotarsa defecta. Next base: position 6,127 of record WOGO01000334.1, read on the forward strand.
ATTATAAACCTACTGTCATAGAAACTCAATTTATAATAGGCAACTGAAAACCAGTTGCTAATTTTTATGTATGAAATTTGAGAATATATAGTTATTTAGATTTTGTAGACAATGTTATGTCATTTTCATTTAATATCTGTCAAAAAAATCTTTTAAAAATATTTTTCCGTTAACCAGCTGTCGCTTCCTACAAAGACAAACGTGCGAGCTAAGAATTTACAAGGTCTTACCTTTTAACGTGCGATAACTTTAATCTTATAATTGTTTTATTTCTATTAGTACAAATTGATCAAAATTTTCACTACAGCTCACGAGCCTTTAGGTTAGTTGTGAGAAGATGTTGATTATTTCAAATAACTGGAATTGTATTTTCTGGTCAAATTTAAATTATTCGTTTTGAATGTTTTTCATTTAGATTTTTTTGAACGATCACCTGGACTTGAATTTTTTTCATTAAGAGAATTTTGAAAAAAACATACAAAATATAAATGAAAATATTTTATTGATACATTACAAATCATGTTTACTTTTTAACAATTTAAATAAAGTAGTAAAACATTGTAAACACAACAAAGTAAATAACTTCAACTGATAATGTTTAAAATCACAAGTTGCATTATTTACAAATATATTTGCCACCATTTTAAAAAATCTTGGGTAAAACAGGACCTGCATCAAAGTAACACACTTCTGCCTTGATATGAATATTTCTTTTGTGATAATAATGTGAAAAATAATTGAATAACAAACATCTTTTTAAAACAGCTTCGATTTTAAATATCACAGACAAAATGTTATTTGAGAAAAAACCAATAAAAATGTTATTTGAGAGAAACTAATAAACTCTTAATAGACCAGTTAAAATATTTTTTATAATTCATCAACATATTAGTGAGATATGTTCAGGTACAAGAAACTTTTAAAGCAGGAAAAAATCTTGCGAAAAGGACTCTAAATGTCAAAAGTACTATTACAACTGGTTATTAAAAAACTTTCCAACAAAAATAAAATAAACTATTGTCAACTTAAATATACTAATTGATGTATCATACAAAATCAACTCCTAATTAACAATCGATACCGATTTGTCGTCATTGGTTAGAATCCATGGTAGGAAAAATATTGTTTGCCATACGATGTCGTCACCGCTTAAAAATCAAATTCTTTACAAGGAGATTCTCAACTCACCACTCAATTCGAAACTAATTCCTAAGCTCTCGAGATCACTGACTTGCTGCTGAGTAATCATTTGTGAAGGGGGGCGCCCTGTAGAAGGCTGCGACTGTGCCGTCCTGGCTCCAACAACAGCACGCAACTCCTGCCGAACGAATTCCGATGTGGGGCCAGTTCCAGACACACCTAACACAAACCAAGCTCACAACATTGCTCATCACAAGCTAACAGTTCTCTAGGTACAGTTTTCGATAGTGTTACATAGAGAAACAGTTTATTGGGGAAAAAATCTGATATAATTAATGTTTCATTTTAAAATGGCATGCATAATTTGCAGTAAATCTCCGAGGGATTATTCAAGTGGTGGAATCAAATAATTTATTGTGAAATTTTCTCAAAATCACAATGTGTTTTACTACTTCTTCTTTCAATAGTCTGAAAAAATCCCACAGTACAATTTTTGCAACATTTTCAAATGTTTGCAATATGTTCAAATTTTCAAAATAATTGCAATGTTCATCATGTGTATTCATCACATCAAATTTATAAAACGTTTCAACTTCTGTTAACCAACACAGGAATCAAGATGAATTTTGGTACAAGATTTCAATCTCCGAGACAGCATTCAGCTTTAGAATTTTTATTTTCTAACCATACATTGGGTTAGAAAAACTTTTTCCAATTTTCAAAATCCAAAAAGTTGAGTAAACTGTTTTATAAATATTCGATTGAAAAACCCAGCTTGTTCAAAATATTTACTGTTTCAACTTCCTTTTACTTTCTTTTTTTCGAATTTGATTGTTATACAGCTGCATATAACCATATATAACCAAAGAGTCTTGAAAAAAAGGAATCAATATTCAAAAATTATCAAATGTTTGTATTGCTTGATGAAAAAGATAAACTCCATATGGTTACTAAGTCTTACGAGTTTGTCTTAAACTCTCAATATGATTTTTACACAACTTTTCTTCTATCTATGATCCCTAAAGATTTATACCTAATAACCCTGTTTTATTAATAATATATATTTTCATAATTTAAGGTTAATTTGTTAAAAAATACAATGCAATTGTATTTCAACACATTGTGTTTGGCCTTTGTTTTTCAAGTAATTGCCTTGCAGTGAAACCTACAGTGGAAGACAGGGAACCAATCTCGAGAATTTAATTTTACGTTGATCCCTTAGATGGCGTCTTCGTAAGGGCAGGTGTCACGGCCTTTATTTACTCGTGCTTACAAGACTCAGACTATTCTTTTAGTTGTGTCTTTTCTATTATTGATCCCACAAACAATTCATTACAATATATTACTAGGAAAATATTTAATTTCCAAGAAATATAATCATACATATTTATTAAACTAAATCTCCATTACCACTCTATCACTCGATTTCAGATACTTTTTCATTTGGGAAATGTGTAAATTATTTTTCCTGCTCATATAAAAAAAACATATAAAACTGCAAATGTAAAAAAAATCATCACTTTTCCACTTTCACTTTTTAATTGGCTAAAAAAATCCTCAATTATTACCTATAAACGAAGTAAGTGGCTTGTGCAGTAACTTCTTGTAACTAAGGAATAAAATAGTTTTGATTGAACACATCTGATTTCTTTTTGCAACCTCAAAATATTCATTTGAAGAGAAGTTTCACAGTTTACGTAAAAAATTGACACATGTAACATTTAATAAAATATTCAGATGATTTTCAATTTCCAAAATAAATTTTTTGTCCTTTCTTTACCTCAGCTCAAATTACACACATACTGAATATCAGAGAACCATAGTTTTATAAATAAAGTAGTGTATCAGATAGTCATGCTTATTACTGCAGTTCTCCCAGCAAGTATACAAACTACGAATGCAAATCATGCACATCCCATTTGAATGAAACACTAGTTATAAAAACCGGATGCTTCAGCCGAACAACAAACAATGATCCTTAAAATAATAACACTCAAAGCACAAAAAACACATCTAAACTAAAAACAGCAAAAAAAACAAAATATAAGCACACAATCAAAAGCAACATAAAATCAGCAAGGATAACATATATCTGATGATTTTAACCCATGGCGATACACTTGGGAAGATGGAACAAACTTGTAGGAACACAAAGGAGAGGAAGTGAAGAGGTTTTCCCTGGTGATTTTAGCACAGCTATGAGGCGAGCACATGTAATGTAATAGATATTATGAATGTTGTTAGACACAGGGTAATGTGCCAATGAGTGCTTGGTGATGATGGTCACAATCCTAAATCCTCAGAATTACAAAAACGCTATGTGACCTTCTCAATTGTTTATGAAAAATTTTAGACAAGGTAATAAATATTATCGATTTAGTTTGATAAACTTATCTCACGATTGACTTATTCGGCAGTAACAACATTTAAAATTGATCAAGTATCAAGTATTAGAAAATTTTCTGATACCAAATTAAATTTTTCTGATTCTTATCTTCTGAGCATTCCATTCGCTATCATATCTGCATCAAGTACAATAAAAGGGCAGGTCAAATGCACAATGTTTCTGAAATATTATTATAATTTAATAGTAATAACGATTTTTTTTATTGAAAAATAGACTTTATTGATATGAATAATCTAAAAGATACATCATTTTGTTACTTCATAAAAAAAATTAAAAACTATTTCAGAAATCCTCCCATAAACATTAAGTGGTTAATGATCAATTCTCAGAGTTTTATGAAAATAAGTTCAACAATGTTGAGTTGGTCGTTCAATAGGGACTTTGTTTTCGTTAATCGATTTCCAGGGATTTCAGCAAGTTCGATTTTTGTCAATTATTCTTTTTGTGTGATACATCATAGTTCATGTTGAAATCGTGGTTGTCCTCTAAAAGGTGGCAAGCATAGGTGGAATTGATCTTTTTTACTTCAATATTAGTTTTGTAACTACAGTTGTAGAATAGTCAACGTATCAGTTCAACTGAGGAAACTACTGTGTAGCGAAGCAAGTCTTAATTAATGTTTTAAGTGTAACTTACAATTGCTTCAACAAATCCTTTTATATTTTTTTATATTTGTTCGGCATTTCATAAAAATTTATAAATTACTTTTGACTTTGACTATGATCAACATGACTGACGATGCTGGGTAATTTTTCTCAAATTATCAATATATGCACCTTATTGCCTATTCAGTCCTACTATTAGATAGATTATTAAAAACTGTATTCAAAGCATACAGAATCCATGTATCCGATTATTGTATTATATAACTCAAAGAAATGCTACAATCACAATACAACTTAAATCATTTTTCTCATACAAATTAGCAGAAAATTGTAATAAGATTACAGACAACTTGAAAACACAAAATGATATCTGTTTTAAAAAGAAAAGCCTCTACTAACTAACACCATTCTAATGTTACATCTTCTATTTCTAGTTCTCGTTCATCCGTCCAATCTGTATGATTTTTTCCTTATTCTGATTATCCCATCAATGATTAGTTCTTGATCACTCCATGCAAATATATCGACTCGCGCGAAATAGTAATTCATGTTTTTCCCATCAATATCGATTATTTTCCAAATGTAATCAGTGTTATTTTTTCCTATTTCTGTCTGTTTTTTATGAATTTTTTTTCTTCTTTGGATGAGCGCTACTTTACCCATACGAGAGATAAAAACTATGTCTTTTTCAACAACTGCGTCAATACTATGACGATTCTTCATACTATTATTACTGCAATAAAATCATTCATTATTATTATCATTTTCATTTATTCAAAATATCAAGTTAGCAAAACATTGAGAAGGTATCACATACAAAATCGAATAAAAACATATTCTGAAGATTTACGGTGGATGTATTGATAGTGCCCCTAGCTTGCCAACGGACGACAACTTACCAGGCTGAAGATGAGGGGCAGCTCTGCCCCTGTCTGCGCCATTGTAGGCTAACGATAAACCCGTCTGATCATAACAGTACTGGGAGTCTTGTTGGTACATCATTTGGGGTACGGTATGATGGGGTTGGATAGAGGAATAAGGGTGGGGATGGTGTTCCCTGCCTGTGTACGACCGGGGAGAGCCCAGCCCACCTGTAACACACGCCACCCTCTCAATTCATGATGATTCTCCTACAGGGTGGATCATAAAACATTCATGTTCCTCTCGATAACATCATTGAAGCCAAATTATCATTATTTGGTGCTGAACGGTGTTGAATAACAGCAAACTTGGCCCGCAAGCTTTGTTATTCTTTAAGGAATTTACAAGAGTTGTCCATTTCCTAACAATAGTTGTATGATGTATTTCAAATAATGTCTAGCTATTTTATTGGTTTATACATTCAATTTCATCCTAATCAATTGAACTATAGATTTAAATTCCATATGGTAATATTACCATTGAGATATCTAAGAATAATATTTATGAATGAAATGAAAAAAAAAAAATGTTAACGTTGAATGATTTCATCTCAGACTACATTTCAGCCACTTTTCATCTGCAGTCACATTGACGAGAATTAAGTCAGCTTTTGTTTATGACCTAATGCCCAACCAAACATCACTTAAAAAAAGTCAAGACATTTTAAAATTTTTTCCAGTTGTCTTCTAGTTACATTTTGTTGAAAAAAATTTGTATTTGGACTTCAAAATATTCATAGGATACCTAATTTTCTTTAAAAAATCCTAAATGTGAATTGAAGGTAAAACATTAAAAAGAGAAATTTCAGTATGCAATTTTATTAAAAGTATAACACATAAAAATAGCTTCAGCTTATCAATCCCCAATTTCAAAAGGCTATTGAAAAATGAGAAAGATCAAAGTAAGTGTGTACAATATCATTATTTTAGAAACGTTAAAAGTTTCTCAAAAGTATCTTAAGAAAATAAAATTAATGACATTTTACCTTTTCTTATAAAAACAGAAATCCCCTCGGATTTGAAAATAATGATTTTGTAGGCCTTGTTGTAGGGACCAATCCGTTTTCATTGTGATTTTTTTCTAAATAGTCAATTATGATAGATGAACGAAGTGAAACTACTCAAATTTGAGAGGAACATTTCCAACATCTCCTGATTTTTGTTACGGCCAGCGAAAATTCTCACACAATTTAAAAAAATTAATACTCTAAAAGACTCACCTAAAGTTATATTTCTCAATCAAACGTCTACAAATGGATATTTAATTGAGGAAAATAACTACCTGGCAATTCTACCGTGCATTTTAACCATTGCATGTTCTAATTTATATTATTCCTACAAATGCATGGATAACTAACTCAAACCATGCTAACATGTCTGGTAAAGAGTAATAGATTTTTTTCTATTAGTAACTCTTCAGATTGATTCATCCATAGCGATTTAGTTACTAATATAAAAAGAAAAGGGTAGTATGAAAATTGCAGAATTCAGTAAATTTAATTAACATATATGGTCATACTTGATAAAGAAGGTCTAATTGTGTGAATAGATAATTTTGTAATCTAATTCTGGATAGGTCTGTATTAGTAGTTTAATAGGATAAGGAAATGCTTCTAAATCATTAAAAAAAACTTAGAAAGAACTAAAACCTGCTGTGAAATATATTTTCGAATTATGAACACATAACAAATCTCTGAGACTACTAGCTAAAAAATCGAAAAAAGTCAAAGGCCTTTTTATAAGGGCCTACTCACATGAAAGCATAAATAAGCTGCCACCCGGAGGTCTTACTTTTTTTACATGTACACCAAGCACTATCAAGGGTAAGGAATAAAAGTCCATCAGGGGCATTGATTGCCCATTCTTCAAGAGAAAAAAAAATTCCTAGACCTTCCAGGCATAAAATATCAACAAGAAAACTCTAAAGAAATATAATCATCAGCCGATCCTTTCAAATACAATAAGGAACGACTCCATCTAAAATAAATTCCTTTCACACTTGTTTCTCTACTGGGCAGATTTCGAAAAGATGTAATCAAAACTATATGATGAAAAAACAATTTATATTCACCGTCATTTAAATATGGTATTACGAAAACTTTAAAAATACAACTACTGAATAATGCAATTCTTACACAACCCAAGAAGTAGTTTTTTTTATACTTCTAGAATGAAATCAAAGAGTTCTTAAGTCTCAACAAACGCTATCAGTTCTAGATTCTAGTGAATACGAAAGGAAATGAACTGGCACGAAAGATTTCTAGAATGTCTCAACTATATGTGAAGTATCATTCAAAGTGAAAACTGTCCTACTGATATTTCAATGAACGGTATGCATACCTGGCAGTTGTGTAGTGGCAGTAGGCACGCTATTAGCGCGCTGAAGTCTCAGGTACTGACTATTGAAGGCAGAATTCGGAGAACTGGGCGGAGGGAACTGGTCGCTAGGATAAGGCGAGTGTCTTGTTGGTACAGATCCGGGACTGTTGAGGGATCGTTGCTGTTGCTGTGGTGGCCTCTGAAAATGTTTCATCATTCTTAGAATCATTTGTTAGAATTCAGATAAAAAAAATTACGCTATACATTTGATTGCTTATTCAAGAGGCTTCAAAATATTAGGCTAGATTAAGATAGACTTAAAAACTAAATCATTTTGAGTAACACAATGATGAATGCATTAGGCATGTCTGAATTTTTTTCTTGGAGTGACATTGGATAATCATTTTTTACTGTGGATTTGTAAATATTGTTTCAAATTAATCCATCGACTTCAAGTTAGGGTATATTTTTCTACTCATAAAACATGTGTTTAGTAATTCTATATTTTGTATAAGAATGCTGCGAATACTCTAATCTAAGCCCTACTTTACATTATTTGATTTATAAATATCTGGTCTGCCTGGCCAGTATTTTCGAGACAAATTTATCAAGATCATCTAGAGTATTGGAACTTCTAAGCCCAGAAGATGACAAATGATACAGTAGGGGCATACCACTCCTGTATTCACAATAAATATTATGTTTGAACCAGCAAAAAACTGTGTAAAAATTCAATTCGATATTATCAAAATAGTTGAAATTTGCTGCAATTTATTCAAACTTAGAAGGTTCCAAAGAGGGTCGAGAAACTCTAGTTGCAACTGAGAGATATGCCATCACAAAAATGTTATATAGAGAAATTTACTTACGGTGAGCTGTGCACTGAGCATTGGATTCTGTTGAACGCTCAATCTAGCTTGGGTCTGCTGCCAGTTGGCGGTCTGGTTGCTTCCTTGTGGGTACGCCTGCCTGGGAGACAGCTGAGAAGTGAACTGAGACTGGGGAGACAGTCTAGCACTTTGATTCTGAAAACTCCCAACTGTGCTCTGTGGGAAATTCTGCTGACCCAAAGGTGAAGTCGTCAACTGTGAGTGAGGCGAGTAGGGTTGTTGACTTCCCACCCGCGGAGTCTGCTGATTCAACTGGCCCCCGAAGCTTGGAGACAACTGGGGCTCGGGAACGCTAGAAGATCGCTGCAAAGACACATTCGGGGCGACTGTGTTGTTCAAAAGACTGTCAATGTTCTGGATGGTATTGATCTCGTTCGCTGCAGCGTTGGACGGAATCAACAGCTGTTGCTGTTTCTGCTGATGCAACAATCGGCGCTTTTGTTCTTGTTGTTGCTGCTGCTGCTGAAGCAGCTGCTGTTTTCTCAGCAACATCTGGTTGTTGATGTGTCCGGCGAACTGCTGCTGCTGTACTGTTCCTGATCGCATCTGTGCACGTTGAAACTTGGCCTGAGGATAGTTTGGTGGAGGGGGAAACGCCAGAGACGAATTATTTTGATTTGGTAACTGGAAATTAAATTCCTATCTTGTAATAATAATTATGGACAATATATTTATTACAGGAATTATATTTCTGACACAGAGCAAATTCTTTTAAAGCAGTAGCATGAGAAAAACTGATCAATACTGGGTATGTTAATCAGCCAGAGCCCCGTCACTGATCTCACAAAAATTCTCATTGGAAGAGAAAACACTGTTAACGATCAAATTGGTTTATAATTTCTTGACCAAAATTTAAAAAACGCATTGTGTCTATTTTTCATTCTGATTATTAGGTACTGATCAATCTCGATGAATTGGGTGATATTCTCGAAGTTAGATGGCATTGTATTTGTCATTCATAAAGATTGTTGACAGTCATTCATTTTTAAGAGTACAAAGGCTTTGTACTCCAAAACAACTTGTGTACAAACTAGCTTCATAAAGCACTATGACATGAAATAATTTAGTCAGAAGATATTGACTTCATTTTCATGTTTTGGAAAACATGCATTTGTCAACTTGTCGCACCTCTTATTATTCAATATTTGTTTACTGTTATGATGCACTTGGTCATAGTCTGTACTATAAGTAAAAAAAAATCGTAAGTAGGTAGATTTTCACATTTGCTTAAATTATTGTTAATGATGAAACTGATGATGATATTGTGATGAAATTGGCCGATACTTGACAAAAAATCCATCATAAGGAATATTAATAACTCTTTATCGTGAGATATTCCCTTCAGCTTCTTCAGGTGAGTTCGTCACTATCAGTGTGTTCATACTGATGAACTAATATGCCTGAGGAAGCTATTGTATAGTGAAACACATGTTATAGGTTTTTTAACTGTTCAGTGTTACTCAATTGTTATTTGACTGCAATTATATTATTTTCCATTTCTGTTTAAGAAAGTTTCTCCATCGTGTGTCAAACTGTTTCATCTTGAAACAAGTATTTTGTATTCGAATTATGCTTCGTTTTCTTTTTGAATACTAGCTCAAAATTAACGGAATGGCGATAAAACTTTACAAAAGTTAGGTAACTGTTGCTACACAAGAGAGGAATGTCATACTGATGAATATTCAACATCATCCCGTAATGGTACAGTTCTCTTTTTCTCAAACTACACGCCAGGAAAACATTCAGAACATTATCCTTATTTGATGGTATTCATTAAAAAATTTGATGATTTGAAAAAATTGCGGTTCTTTTTGTTCAAAACGTGATTGAAATATTCAATTACAACTAATTTGAAATAAGGTTCAATTCATTACTATTATTTTGAATTATCTACAACCATCATACTTCAGATTGTATAATTTTGCAGAAATCTGACGGAAACAGATTCATTTGAAAACTAACAGAGATGGATTTCTGATGAAGTGTGAAAACATAAATAAATAATCTGCACTTCAGAGAGTAAGATATCGATAATTAGGATCAAGATTAGCAAAGCAGTAGTCAGTAGCTCTTCCAGAAAATGTGACTGATAAAAATAATAATAATATAATAATAATAATAATAAAATCTCAGATGATTGTTTATTACAACAGAAATCATGTAAATATTATTCTGTGAACGATGATTGTATGTTACAAATAATTTAAATCCTTTTAAATAACAAGAAAAAGAACTTCTGAACCCCAAGATACAAAATATTAAAATCTCATATCAAACTATGCAAAGCTCAATAATTTACCAAGGCATTTTTTAATTGGACCTACTTTGATTTTCGATTTGATGTATTTTGTTTTCTATTTGTTATGTTCCCGTTACCTAGAAATTTCATAATTCTGCTGGCAAAATTCTATACAAAGATATACTTACGTTTGCCGCGGAATACGCAGGTGGAGTTGCAGGCATTGAAATGGGCGACAAAGGGCTTTTCACGGCACTCTCGCATAGCATCAAGGACTTCTGAATATTATTGATGGCAACTGCTTCATTCATAGGATGATAATTCAGAGGAGGCTGATTTCCCGAACCATCCAATAAATGCATAATATCTTCTGGTACAAAATCAATGACTTGATCCAAAAGTTCGGATAGCAATGGATCGGCGGAGGTGTGTACATTGTTGTTATCCCAGCCCAAGTTGTTCTCCGTACTAGAACTGGCAGAAGTATAACAACTGGAGTTTATTTGATTCATTTGTCGCATCTCGGTTCGTTGAATGCTGTTTGCCGAGGAGAGAACAGAGCTGAGGTAGTTTGTATGAGTGGGACGACCAGGTAATCTAGGCGAAAGGAATAATTTGAAATATATTTCACTTGGTAGAATATGATCGGTACTTACCTATTTACAGTCGCTCTTGAGTTTGTAGCATTAGGCTGGTTCATTATCATTTGTATCGACTTATTGGGGTCTGTTACTCTAGGAAGTTTTTCATGTGGGGTTGCTGTCAGTATACTTTCAGGTATTGGTGGAATCGGCTGATGATTCGATGGCTTCTTGGCCAACAAAGAAGCCAACATCTTATTACGTTCCCGGAGGGATGATGTAACCTTCAAAAATTTCAATTAGAAGATTATAATTTTAGTGTGTTAATATGAACATTTTCATTTATAGTGGACTGTATTAAAGGTTACAGAAATTAGAAACCTGTACAAAAAGTATCACAATAAATTTTTTCAATGTTCAAATTTTTTAGTTTTCTTCTTCAAAAATAAAATTCACATTGCAACTGTTGCATCAATATTGTTTGTAAATTGGGAGTTTATTGGAAACTAGATAACGACCATATTAAAAAAGATCAATAATTTACAATTCAACAAAGTTGACTACAGAATGAGAAAACAAGATTTGAAATACGAATCTGGTAGGAACAACAGATAAAAACTAAAAAACCAAAAACAGGAACAATATGAATAACACAAACACATTGATATTGTGTATGAGCTATAAAAAACTCAATCAGAAAAAAGCTTCTAAACAGCTCCATACTATGGGTGGATATGAAATTCAGAATCGAGAACAACTCTTCTTATGCCAACGAAAAATATCAACGACAATCTGTACACTCTCATAGTGAATCACGTTAGTAAGAAAGTGGGGAGGTAAAATGTAGCAATACTGGTAAATGCAAGTTTATATCCGCTGACAAACATGGACAATCAATTCGAAAGCATAAAACTTAAAACAGAAACATGATTTGGTTAAACTCCATCCCATTTGAGACTTTCTTTAGAATTTGCATCTTCAGACTCTCTAATGCTGTGATATGTACACTGTAACCAGGATGGCATGCATCGTAACGCAAACTTTGATTCAACAACTTATGATACCAATTATTCAAATATAGATAGATAATTTAGTCATAACAAGTCCCGAAAATTATGTTTACTGGTGCAGAGAAGTTTCCAGAATGAGATGAAGCTTTACTTGAGAGCTTTCATATTTTACTAAAAACGTAACTTTGAACTTCAACTATAAATGCTTGGCGATTTTTATAAATCCCAGTACATCATAGTTATTCATATTAAGAGCACAAAATATCACATTGGCGTTCCAGCACGAAAAAGCACATTGACGCCCCAGCATAAATTGAAATTTCTTGCTCTATGCCATATAATAGAAAATGGAGATACAGGACACAAAATATTTCTTTGTATTATGTGAAAACAGTGTTACCTGTTGTCCATCTGGAGTTCTTTTGTTAGGGCCGTCATCTCTGTCGTCATTGGGCCTTTTTCTGCTTCCATCACCATTAGGCGAAGATGGAAAACCGAGGCTTCTCATCAGCGAATCGTCGTGACAGCGAAGATCAGCCTTCTTGTCTTCCTCGCTGTCCCTTTCAGGTTTCAAGAGCTGCTGAAGCAATTCGCTCTTCTTTTTCACTCCTGCCCTGGATTCGACATCATCGTCTTCATCGTTTTTATCGTTGAGGAGCTATAAAAAAATCATACAATAATGATCAACTTTAATTCACTTGGTTCATTATTTTCAAGAAGTAAAGCAGTAGCCTAACGTTTGGGATTCTCAAGAACTTGAAGATGACAGAAAAAGAATGATAAGTGGTCTTAATATGTGAACAATGGGGCTAATGGCATTATCTGGCAGGAGAGTTTTGAGACACCCTGAACAGTAGAAGGCCAGCCTAATTTTTTTTTACTTTTTCATAGAACAATCTTTTTTGGGGTTTCAACACACCATTAAACATTGATAGGTAATTTGTGGTAGAAAACAAGCAACCCAGTAGTAATATACATTTCACTCAGTATTCCTCGAAATAAATCCATGATGGTTGGCGTATTTTGAACAATAAGATAGTACTAATGGATTTTGAATGTTTCTTCCTAAACTGCGTCAATCAATAAGTTACTGTTAATGTGAATCCATGTTAAATGTTTCGTGTTCTCTTTGAATTCAGTTTTACTTACTTACTTACATTAAATGAGATCTCAAAAATAAAAAATACCCAATAAAAATAATACTATTGACTAACGTTAAAACGATAATTTTTAAGAGTGGATCATTTGGTTGAAAAAAAAATTATTGATGTAGTTCACAAAAAATTTCTTTTCTTCAAAATGTAACTTGTGGTGTGCCTCAAGGATCCACTCTTGGGCAGAACTTGTTCGTATAATTTACAACCAAATTTAGATTCGAATATAATACCTCTATAAAATTTATGAGGCCAATTCCAGTAAAATAATTGAAATATACTTTTTTAGTTTGTGTCAATTTGTCGTGAAGTAAATGTCGCGGTTAAGTCGCTCAGCAAGTTTAGCCTAGAAAAAATCTTAATTGAACTCAAGTGTTTAAATTTCTATGAGCAACATTTGTGGAATTGTCGTAAATCGTAATTATTGCATTTTTTTGTCATACCTCGTGTGTTGCCCAATGTGCCAATGTGGCTGTTTTTTATTCATAATTTTTGAAAGAGAAAAGACAATTGGTCAATAAGTTGCTCACCTCAAAAGAATATCCAACAGTAATATAGAAATATATTGCTAGGTGATTTTTTTTCTTAAGATCGAATTTATCAACAGAGATAAAATACAAATGAATTGGGCCTTTTTCAGTCTTTTGAAAAAATTGACGAAGAAATGAAATTCACGTTTTGCGGTGTTGCCAATGGTACAAAATATTCTTACAAGTTATGAAATGGAAAATTCAATAATTTTCAGAGAAATATTGAACATTTAAATTTCATAAAGAATCATAGTAGAATGGCTGTATGATTTTAGCAGAGCACATTATAAAAAAGGAGAGGCATGACAATTATTTGTCAGTTCTCAACAGTTATTCAGCAATAAATGTATATATTTTATAAATTTTACTGCTAATGGCTATCTTTATAAAAGTGAATACAGCCAATAAGAATTATATTTTTCTCATAACAATCATGCCATCAGAAAATACAAATTTTCGTCAATGAAATTACAATCTTGGAAAATAAATTGAATGGGAATTAATATATAATTCTGTTCTTTTTCAGGGCAACCACCAATATAAGTGAAAAATTGTAAGGATATATACAATTTCTTCAACCATTTGATAACCAACCACGATAATATGTATATAAGAGGAATTTTACTGGTGAAATTTATATACAATAAATAATAAATTAATTTCAGCAGTACGAGGGGTCTTTATTATTTCAGAGTATTTTTTAGATGTCAGTTTTTCAAAAGGGAAGTCCAATAAAAATATAATTCCAAGTGGAATTATATTTATATTGAAATATTCTATTTTGCTTGAAATGCATGCATTTTCCAATTCTATTTATATTCGATACTGAAAATAAAATAAAGCCTTCTCGAAACTTATCACAAATGAACCAAACCAGAACAGAAATGTTAATATTTCATAGATAATACTAGAGATAATATTATTTGAAAACCACAGGACAGATAAAACCATGAACAAAAACAAACATGTTTGTGAGTTTCCCATTAATATTTTATACGATTTCCATAAACCTGAATTCGTAAAAAAATTTTGTGAATTATGCCACAAATTATTCATGCAAATAAGCAAAAAACTGTTGATTTTCCAGAGGTAAGTAGAGAACTATCAAATCCAAGTAATATTTAATGGCGGAAATATACAGAACTGAATTTTGTTTAAAATATTATCCCGAGAAATGAATTCACACCAAAGAATATTCAATTGTGATTTTGAATTAACATATTGATTAGCCATATTGACCTGCTGACACATTATAGTATTATTTTACATATTGATTTGTTCTCTTAAATTGTGTCCACCTAACACTGACATTTATTTTGACATATTTACAAAACCATAAAGAGTACACACATCATATTTTTTTTTTCCTACTCTGACAAAAATTTTCTAGGATATAACTTTTACTTCGAGGATTTATTTGAAAATATAATTGTGATCCTCGACTGTATTGGGCGACAACAAAGCAAATACTAATTTTTACATACAATTTCTACTTTTTATTGTTGAATATAATTCCTCTTTTGAAAAAACATTATATACCATTCAAATTGTGAATGAAAACACCATTAATTTATCATAACTGAACTTGCGTTACTTTTCCTTCATAAAAAAACAATGTCAATTTCTGTTTGAAGTAGAAGGAAGAAGTAAAATGAAAAGTATAAGTTTTGTTTATGAACTAGCCATTACTAAAACATTCGGCTTAATATTCGGAACATACTTTAAATTTGACTGCAAATCAATTTGACAACGTCGCTTACTTACCAACTGTGATTTGACATATTATGTTTCCAAAAATAAAGTTATGAAAATGACTTAAAACAGTTTTTTCCTCTACTTTTACAGCAATTATGAATTGGACGTATAACTATTTATTGTACTTGGTGTTTTTCAAAGCTTCATTTCGTTGATACCGTATCCACTGTATTTTATAAAACATTTTTTGGGTATCATTGTTCAAATTGAAACATACCCAACTAGGTTTACACGAGTCTTATTGGGTAAGAGGGTGCCTCTCTCCCTATCTTCTAAACTTCTCGTCACTTCCGTTCCGAAGAATGCTACACCCCCAACTGTATAACGATGAAATATGTGCTACAAAAAGGAACTGAGATTAAATACTCAGTCTTTTCGATATTATTCAGAGTTATCAAAGCATTTCGAAATCACCTGAAATTAATTTTCTGATAATATAACCTGACATTTAAATATAAATCTAAAACCCATGTTAGAAGTTCCACTGCATGCAAGAATTAAAACAACAATTTTGACTTGCTGAAATTTGGAAGAATCTTTACCAAAACGTAAATCAATTTTCCGAAAGTCCAGTTTTCCTTAACGACTTTCTCACTGAAACTCATCTCACAAACTTTTTCTTTTGTTTCCGCCGTCATCTCGATTCAAAAGTGTAGGACGTAAACTATTTTAATGAAATATTACCATAGTTAGCACTAGAGGGGCCTGTTAAATTCACTAAACCACTCTGATAACTCGAAAAAATCTGACTGATTCACTATTAGTTACAACGCGGAAAAAATCCCACAAGTTATTACCAAAGTCAGTACAGCCGAACGCGTTATCTACTTGAAGAGGAACTCTAGAACTGACATCTGACGGAGTAGTGTAAATAATATCTGATAAAATTTGTATTTGAAAAGGTAAAGACAGTGGGAGGGATGGCCAAAGCGAAGTGTTGCCACATTTCCAGAAATTTTATTTCCAGCCACTACAGTGGCGGGGAAGCTACCCTTGCAATGGCTCCGAAGATAGTATTTCAAAATAAATTGAATACATACATGAAGGTGAGACATCATGTTTGAAACTTGTGGTTCATTTAGATTTTTGAAGTTTATTTCTCGTTACTAATATTTTGACAAGTATGAGTGTAATAAAAATATAAAAATACAGATAGTTGTGGAAATTCGTAGGAAAGTGCTATCTATTGAAAACACTTTATCCTCATCCGAATAAAAATGCTGATTCCCAACGCGCGTTTCGCTAACCAAGTTAGCATCATCATCAAGAAATAATTGATCTAGTCCATTATGAATATACTAACTCTACCACTTGGATTTCTGAAAATTCTGATTGTTTCGATTCTGTCAACATTCGAGTTATAATTTTAGATAATATCGAATAATGATTATTATTGAGGTCAAAACAGAAAATCACACGTTGCTAACAAAAATCCAGTGCGATTGAAAGAATTTCAACAAATGTTTCTATGGACTCACTGAGACATCGATATATTGTGAAAATACAACACAGCATTCAAAGTTCATTTCCAGGAACGAATTGTTTATAAAGTGGACAGTTTTGAATTTAACATATTGTTGAACGAACGTTAGCACACCACAGTGGGTGTGATTCTGTCTAGAAATTTGTTGCCAAAACGTTACTACTGGAATGCAGATTATATGTGTAAAGTATTCATTTTTCATTAATTGATTGAACATGCATAATTGTTTTCGAAGATGGAGCCGAATTCACAACAAAAATCAATGTACATCACTAAACTATATCCATCCATCAAAAAAGCAAGCCAAATAATGATAGATGCGTGATCAAAGCATGATCACCACACACATTTGCATTTATTGGGTAAAATAAACAAGCCTCCTTACGCTGACCAATCAGATTCAACTGCAATCGGCTGGCGGAGATCATTGTTACAGTGTCAGAGTGGTCAGTTACGACTCATTAATACCGTTTATTGTATGATTTTCACTATAAAAGGTTTTACAAAAACCGCGACACGTGTTTCGCTATACAATAGCTTTCTCAAGCGTAAAATAATAAGTTACTTCTAAGTTACAACTATTTTATACTCTAACATATTACCTACTTTCTAATGAATGCATACCTGAAAAGAAGGTACTTATTATTTTATCTCTGGTAGCTTGAGAAAGCTATTGTATAGCGAAACACGTGTCGCGGTTTTAGTATTATTGAGTTTCAATATGGATTTTCATCAAGTATCGGCCAGTTCTATTCAATTATGGCCAGTTACGTTATAAGGCCTTGGTGTGTACACATACGGTATTTTAAAGTTTAAAATTTTTAAAATATCAAGTACTGATATGGCTGAAGAAACTGCGAATTTGTGTGTCTACATTCCACCTAAAAATGTTCCTATACCCAGCCACATATTATTAATAAAATCGGTCGTTCCTTAGTGCGACTCTGTTCAAGCTGCCTTGCCTGGGAGATCACGTGCACTATGCATGATAATGTTTTGGAGCACTCTGTTGCTTGGTTGGACAGAGTATATATACATACAGCTGGTCAACGGAAAAACAGATTTCAACATATAAAATATAATTCCACCGCCACGTCTGTCTGAATTTGTCTATTATATCGGAATTTGTAATGTAAACGATCCCCACCATTATTTTGGTCATCAATGACCCTTCCTTAACATTTTTCAGTAATTTGGTAAACGTTTTTCAGGTCGTCTCTTTCTGCATCAACTCTAGTAGCGTTCGGAATGGATATCATTTGAGGTTATTTCCACTAAATGTTCTGTGGGCCCTTCAATAAAACGCACATTTAATTACTCAAAAGGTAGAAATTAAAATAATATATTTCAATATCACTGCTCAATTATATTATTATTATTATTACGTTCGCTCGTGTATTATGTCTTTTTATCGTTATCGTACTGAAACAGAGTCAGAATAAATTAACCGCAATTGATAAACGAAGTTTCTATGTTATTCTTCGTCATTTCTCTTGGGCGACCCTTTCTCGGGCTCAGTTGTACAATCGCAGTGTAAGTATGGTTGAAGTTTTGGGCTTGGTTCAAATATTATAAATAAGGTTTGACGGTAAACCTGATTCAATTCACTGCATAAACGGTTATTACTTATCTATCGGTTTTTGATAGTATAGAAATGCTATGTCTGACAAATTATGAAAACTGGAAAAATCACTGGAATAAAATAATTTTATTTCAACAAAATCGTTCTATGCAAATTGAAAGAATCTCCTAGCTTCTAGCTGCAAGTGATTTTTCCAATGTTAGTCGTTTTATACAGAATTTTTCAAGAACTATTGCCAGACTATTCAACAGATTTACAAAAACTCCTGACTTATTAGTCAGTGGGATTTGCTTGAAACAGTGGCAGTAAACAAATCTAAAGAAATGAACTTAAAACGTTCAAGCCAGTCTCGGATATACCTACACAGTAGGTTGAATTGACTGACGCCTATCAGAAAACAACTACTTCCCTGGCTAATACCACGAAGGGCATTGAATTATATACGAC